>CM048820.1:15731484-15738984 GCA_026586065.1 Dioscorea zingiberensis | reverse complement strand
GCGCAGCGCGCGTGGGGGGCAGCAGGGGTGCTGCGCGCGCGCAGCTCGCGTTTGGGTGGCAACCGGGGTGCTGCGCGCGCGCAGCTCGCGTTTGGTGGGCAACCGGGCTGCTGCGCTGCGCGCACACAGCTCACCTGGGGGCATACGGGCAGCTGCGCGCGCGCAGCGCGCGGGGGCAACTGGATGCGCGCGCGCGCGCAGCTCGCGTGGTGGGAGAGCTTGTGGGCAGGCACCACCGCGAGGGCGGTGTTCGCCAATTCCGCCATGTCCGGGCTGCACGGTGCGCACGCAGGAGGTAACCGAGGTCAAGCCGAAGCGACCGCCGCTGGGAGTTCACGCTCGCCGGAGCGCCGCCACCGGCGGCGGCGCTCCGGCGAGGTTCGGGCGTCGCGGCACAACCCCCGGCACCAGCCCCCACCGCTACGCTGCCACCAGCCTCATTGCGCGGTGCGCGCGCTGCCCATGGGCACCGCACAGCTTGGCTTGAGGCAATACCCTACTCCCAATATAACCTGCGGAGCATCCCCCCATGGCAGCCACTGGGGTTCAAAGGGTCTCTGAGACCCCTCTTTTTTTGAGAAAGTATGGTTAACCTCCATGACATAGTTGGGTAATGAGCAAATTTCAATTTCATTTCGTCAAGATAGTATTATATCTCCCAAACGGCTGCTCCGTTTGGGCTGAAATTTTGTGTGGAGTAGTTTTTTGACATGGGGAACATCGTGATGGTGTTAGATTTCCCAAATTCATCGTCTTTCTTTGTGCTGTAGTAGAGATTAACAGCGCCGACAACCTCTAGCCGCCCCGTGCGCGTTCGCTTTGGACGAAATTTTGTGGGGCAGTGATTTGCCATAAGAATAGGAATGAGCGCAGCGGAATCTCGAATTTCCGCCGATTACACGCCGGTGCGCGCAGCACGTGCGTTTCAGCCAGCAATAGCGCGCGGCTGTTTTCGTGCTGGGCGGTAGCCCGTTGTTGTGCACGGCGGTGCGCGCGCCGTGCGCACGCGCCCCGCCGGTGCTCCGTTTGGGCTGAAATTTTGCGTGGACAACTTTTTTGACATGGGGAACACCGTGGTGATGTTAGATTTCCAAAATTCATCGTCTTTCTTGGTGCTGTAGTAGAGAAGAACAGCGCCGACACCCTCTAGCCGCCTGCTGCGTTCGCTTTTGGACGAAATTTGGCGCGGGGTAGTGATTTGCCATAAGAATAGGAATGAGCGCAGCGGAATCTCGAATTTCCGCCGATTACACGCCGGTGCGCGCAGCACGTGCGTTTCAGACCGCACAGCGCGCGCGCGGCTGTTTTCGTGCTAGGCGGTAGCCCGTTGTTGTGCACGGCGGTGCGCTGCCAGGCGCATCGCTGCCGCCGGTGCTCCGTTTGGGCTGAAATTTTGCGTGGACTACTTTTTTGACATGGGGAACATCGTGGTGATGTTAGATTTCCAAAATTCATCGTCTTTCTTGGTGCTGTAGTAGAGAGGAACAGCGCCGACACCCTCTAGCCGCCGCTGCGTCTCGCTTTTGGACCTAAATTTGGCGCTGGGTAGTGATTTGCCATAAGAATAGGAATGAGCGCAGCGGAATCTCGAATTTCCGCCGATTACACGCCGGTGCGCGCAGCATCGCAGTGTTTCAGCCCGCAATAGCGCGCGCGGCTGTTTTCGTGCAAGGCGGTAGCCCGTTGTTGTGCACGGCGGTGCGCGCGCCGTGCGCACGCGCCCCGCCGGTGCTCCGTTTGGGCTGAAATTTTGCGTGGACTACTTTTTTGACATGGGGAACAACGTCATGCGGTCGGATTTCCCAAATTCACCGTCTTACTTGGGGCCGTAGTAGAGACGATCGGGTCCCACACACTCTAGCCGCCTGCGGCGCGTTCGTTTTGGACGAAATTTGGCGCGGGGTAGTGATTTGCCATAAGAATAGGAATGAGCAAAGAGGAGTCTCGAATTTCCGCCGATTACACGTCGGTGCGCGCAGCACGTGCGTTTCAGCCCGCACAGCGCGCGCGCGCGGCTGTTTTCGTGCAAGGCGGTAGCCCGTTGTTGTGCAAGGCGGTGCGCGCGCCGTGCGCACGCGCCCCGCCGGTGCTCCGTTTGGGCTGAAATTTTGCGTGGACAACTTTTTTGACATGGGGAACATCGTGGTGATGTTAGATTTCCAAAACTCATCGTCTTTCTTGGTGCTGTAGTAGAGAGGAACAGCGCCGAAACAATCTAGCCGCCCCGCGCGTGCTCCGTTTTGGACGAAATTTGGCGCGGGGTAGTGATTTGCCATAAGAATAGGAATGAGCGCAGCGGAATCACGAATTTCCGCCGATTACACGCCGGTGCGCGCAGCACGTGCGTTTCAGCCCGCACAGCGCGCGCGCGCGGCTGTTTTCGTGCTAGGCGGTAGCCCGTTGTTGTGCACGGCGGTGCGCGCGCCGTGCGCACGCGCCCCGCCGGTGCTCCGTTTTGGACGAAATTTTGCGTGGACAACTTTTTTGACATGGGGAACATCGTGGTGATGTTAGATTTCCCAAATTCAACGTCTTTCTTGGTGCTGTAGTAGAGAGGAACAGCGCCGACACCCTCTAGCCGCCCCGCTGCGTTCGCTTTGGACCTAAATTTGGCGCCGGGTAGTGATTTGCCATAAGAATAGGAATGAGCGCAGCGGAATCTCGAATTACCGCCGATTACACGGCGGTGCGCGCAGCATCGCGGCGTTTCAGCCTGCAATAGCTGCGCGCGGCTGTTTTCGTGCTAGGCGGTAGCCCGTTGTTGTGCACGGCGGTGCGCTGCTGCGGCGCATCGCCGCTCGCCGGTGCTCCGTTTGGGCTGAAATTTTGCGTGGACAACTTTTTTGACATGGGGAACATCGTGGTGATGTTAGATTTCCCAAATTCATCGCTTTTCTTGGTGCTGTAGTAGAGAGGAACAGCGCCGACACCCTCTAGCCGCCCGCTGCGCGTTCGCTTTGGACCTAAATTTGGCGCTGAGTAGTGAATTGCCATAAGAATAGGAATGATCGCAGCGGAATCTCTAATTTCCGCCGATTACACGCCGGTGCGCGCAGCACGCGGCGTTTCAGCCGCAATAGCGCGCGCGCGGCTGTTTTCCTGCTAGGCGGTAGCCCGTTGTTGTGCACGGCGGTGCGCGCGCCGTGCGCACGCGCCCCGCCGGTGCTCCGTTTGGGCTGAAATTTTGCGTGGACTACTTTTTTGACATGGGGAACAACGTAATGCGGTCGGATTTCCCAAATTCACCGTCTTACTTGGGGCCGTAGTAGAGACGATCGGGTCCCACACCCTCTAGCCGCCCCGTGCGTGCTCCGTTTTGGACGAAATTTGGCGCGGGGTAGTGATTTGCCATAAGAATAGGAATGAGCAAAGAGGAGTCTCGAATTTCCGCCGATTACACGTCGGTGCGCGCAGCACGTGCGTTTCAGCCCGCAATAGCTAGCGCGCGGCTGTTTTCGCGGCAAGGCGGTAGCCCGCTGTTGTGCACGGCGGTGCGCTGCCGGCGCACGCCAGCTCGCCGGTGCTCCGCTTGGGCTGAAATTTTGCGTGGACAACTTTTTTGACATGGGGAACATCGTGGTGATGTTAGATTTCCCAAATTCATCGTCTTTCTTGGTGCTGTAGTAGAGAGGAACAGCGCCACACCTCTAGCCGCCGCTGCGTTCGCTTTGGACCTAAATTTGGCGCGGGGTAGTGATTTGCCATAAGAATAGGAATGAGCGCAGCGGAATCTCGAATTTCCGCCGATTACACGGCGGTGCGCGCAGCACGCGGCGTTTCAGCCTGCATATAGCGCGCGGCTGTTTTCGCGGCAAGGCGGTAGCCCGTTGTTGTGCACGGCGGTGCGCCAGCTGCGGCGCACGCTCGCCGGTGCTCCGCTTGGGCTGAAATTTTGCGTGGACTACTTTTTTGACATGGGGAACATCGTGGTGATGTTAGATTTCCCAAATTCATCGCTTTTCTTGGTGCTGTAGTAGAGAGGAACAGCGCCCACACCTTCTAGCCGCCTGCGGCCGTCTGCTTTTGGACGCTAAATTTGGCGCTGGGTAGTGATTTGCCATAAGAATAGGAATGAGCAAAGAGGAATCTCGAATTTCCGCCGATTACACGTCGGTGCGCGCAGCACGCGGTTTCAGCTCGCAATAGCGCGCGCGGCTGGTTTCGTGCAAGGCGGTAGCCCGTTGTTGTGCACGGCGGTGCGCGCCCCGCCGGTGCTCCGTTTGGGCTGAAATTTTGCGTGGACAACTTTTTTGACATGGGGAACATCGTGGTGATGTTAGATTTCCAAAATTCATCGTCTTTCTTGGTGCTGTAGTAGAGAGGAACAGCGCCGACACCCCTCTAGCCGCCGCTGCGTCTGCTTTGGACCTAAATTTGGCGCTGGGTAGTGATTTGCCATAAGAATAGGAATGAGCGCAGCGGAATCTCGAATTTCCGCCGATTACATGCCGGTGCGCGCAGC
Organism: Dioscorea zingiberensis; assembly: GCA_026586065.1. Lineage (NCBI taxonomy): Eukaryota > Viridiplantae > Streptophyta > Magnoliopsida > Dioscoreales > Dioscoreaceae > Dioscorea > Dioscorea zingiberensis. The sequence goes on along the minus strand of CM048820.1, from coordinate 15,734,522 downwards.
ATCGCGGCGTTTCAGCCTGCAATAGCGCGCGGCTGTTTTCGTGCAAGGCGGTAGCCCGTTGTTGTGCACGGCGGTGCGCGCGCCTTGCGCACGCGCCCCCCCGGTGCTCCGTTTGGGCTGAAATTTTGCGTGGACTACTTTTTTGACATGGGGAACACCGTGGTGTTGTTAGATTTCCCAAATTCATCGTTTTTCCTGGTGCTGTAGTAGAGAGGAACAGCGCCGACACCTTCTAGCCGCCCCGCGCGTGCTCCGTTTTGCGCGAAATTTTGTGCGGGGTAGTGATTTGTCATAAGAATAGGAATGAGCGCAGCGGAATCTCGAATTTCCGCCGATTACACGGCGGTGCGCGCAGCACGTGCGTTTCAGCCCGCGCGCGCGCGGCTGTTTTCGTGCTAGGCGGTAGCCCGTTGTTGTGCACGGCGGTGCGCGCGCCGTGCGCACGCGCCCCGCCGGTGCTCCGTTTGGGCTGAAATTTTGCGTGGACAACTTTTTTGACATGGGGAACATCGTGGTGATGTTAGATTTCCCAAATTCATCGCTTTTCTTGGTGCTGTAGTAGAGAGGAACAGCGCCGACACCCTCTAGCCGCCCGCTGCGTTCGCTTTGGACCTAAATTTGGCGCTGGGTAGTGATTTGCCATAAGAATAGGAATGAGCGCAGCGGAATCTCTAATTTTCGCCGATTACACGCCGGTGCGCGCAGCACGTGCGTTTCAGCCTGCAATAGCGCGCGCGGCTGTTTTCCTGCTAGGCGGTAGCCCGTTGTTGTGCACGGCGGTGCGCGCGCCGAGCGCACGCGCCCCGCCGGGGCCCCGTGTGGGCTGACACGTTGCGGGGACTACTTTTTTGACATGGGGAACAACGTCATGCGGTCGGATTTCCCAAATTCACCGCCTTACTTGGGGCCGTAGTAGAGACGCATCGGGTCCCACACCTCTAGCCGCCTGCGGCGCGTTCGCTTTGGACCTAAATTTGGCGCGGGGCAGTGATTTGCCATAAGAATAGGAATGAGCAAAGAGGAGTCTCTGATTTCCGCCGATTACATCGCCGGTGCGCGCAGCACGCGGCGCTTTCAGCTCGCATTAGCGCGCTGCGCTGCTGTTTTCGCGGCAAGGCGGTAGCCCGTTGTTGTGCACGGCGGTGCGCTGCCAGCTGCGGCGCACGCCTACCGGGTGCTCCGCTTGGGCTGAAATTTTGCGTGGACAACTTTTTGACATGGGGAACCACGCCATTGCGCCGGATTTCCCAAATTCACCGCCTTACTTGGGGTCAGAGTAGAGATGATCGGGTCCCACACCTCTAGACGCCCGCTGCGTCTGCTAGGGACCTAAATTTGGCGCTGGGTAGTGATTTGCCATAAGAATAGGAATGAGCAAAGAGGAGTCTCACTTCCGCCGATTACATCGCCGGTGCGCCAGCACGCGGCGTCAGCCCGCACAGCGCGCTTCAGTACCAGATAGCCATACATACAAGGCTACAAGCGCATGGCCCGACTGGCTGAGCGGCACGCGCGCGCAGTCTCTGTCAGGCGCAACGCAGCGCGCGCGCGCGCTCATGGCATGGCAGGCGGAGCGGCTCGCGCGCGCGGGAATGGCCAGACACGCGCAGCGCCCCGCTCACGCCAGGTACCACACAGCCGCGCGCGCGCGCGCATGGCCAGACTGTCTGAGCGGCACGCGCGCACAGGCCCTGAAAGGCGGTGCGCCGCGCGCGCGCGGCGCCAGACAGGCGGAACGCCGCGCGCGCGCAGCGCCAGACAGGCGGAACGCCGCGCGCGCGCGCAGGGCAGAACCGGCGGACAGCCGCGCGCGCGCACGTGCCATCTCCCAAACCGCTTGACCGTTTCGGCCGAAACTTTGCGTGGTGGGGTTATTCGTCATGAGGAACAAGTTCCGAATGCCGTTTCGGCGAAACCCCAATGCCCGCATGGGGGCCCCGGCGCGAGCACGCCCAAGGCACGAGCGCGCGCGCGCACATGCCATCTCCCAAACCGCTCGTCCGTTTCGGCCGAAACTTTGCGTGGTGCGGTTATTCGGCATGAGGAACTATTTCCGTATGTCGTTCCGGCGAAACCCCACCGCCTCGGGTCCATGGGCGCTACAAGACACCCATGGCACGAAGGCTACAAGACATGCCATCTCCCAAACCACTTTGTTCGTTTCGGCCAGAAATTTGCGTGGTTGGGTTATAAGGCATGAGGAACGAGTTCCCCTTGCCGTTTCGGCGAAACCCCACCGTCCGCACGGGGGACGCGGCGCATGCACGCGCAAGGCACGAGCGCGCGCGCACGGGCCATCTCCCAAACCGCTTCTCCTTTTGGGCCCGAACTTTGCGTGGTGGGGTTATTCGGCACGAGGAACAACTTCCGTATGCCGTTTCGGCCAAACCCCACCGCCTCGCCTGGCCGCGGGCGCTACAAGATACAAGAAGGCACGAAGCGCTACAAGACGCGCCATCTCCCAAACCACTTGTCCGTTTCGCCCAAACATTTGCGTGGTTGGATTATAAGGCATGAGGAACAAGTTCCCCTTGCCGTTTCGGCGAAACCCCAACGCCCGCCGGGGGCCGCGGCGCGCGCACGCCAAGTGGGTTCAATTGGTAACCTCCAAGGCGGTACGGGTGAAGTCAAACACATTCGCCGAAACCCCTCCGCTAGCCGGGGAACGGTGCGCAGCGCGTGTGAATAAGGCATCCGGGGCGGTTGCGCGTGTGCGTGGTTGTTTCTTAGTCTTGTGCGATGAGGCGACCGGGTAGAAGTGATGCGGGGCAGCAACCGGGACACGGAGCGCTACCGTGTTTGTGCGGGGCAACTGGTTGCTGCTGACGCCGCTCGCAGGGCGGCAGCTCGCGCGTGGGGGCAGCGGGGCTCGCACGTGGGGGCAGCAGGGATGCTCGCGTGGGGCGGGGCTGCTGCGCGCGCGCAGCTCAAGCGTGGGGGCAGCAAGGCTGCTGCGCCCGCAGCTCGCGTGTGGGGGCAGCGTGGCTGCTGCGCGCGTGGGTCTGCTGCGCGAGCAGCTCGCGCGTGGGGGCAGCGTG
>CM048820.1:15443984-15726484 GCA_026586065.1 Dioscorea zingiberensis | reverse complement strand
TGCTCAAGATCCGCCGGGGCGCATCGCCAGCCCCCATCCGCTTCCCTCCCGACAATTTCAAGCACTCTTTGACTCTCTTTTCAAAGTGCTTTTCATCTTTCCTCGCAGACTTGTTCGCCATCGGTCTCGCCCGTATTTAGCCTTGGACGGAATTTACCGCCCGATTGGGGCTGCATTCCCAAACAACCCGACTCGCCGACAGCGCCTCGTGGTGCGGCAGGGTCCGGGCACGACGGGGCTCTCACCCTCTCCGGCACCCCTTTCCAGGGGACTTGGGCCCGGTCCGTCGCTGAGGACGCTTCTGCAGTTTATACCTGGCGCGCTGCCGCCCGATTCTCCAGCCGGGCTGTTGCCGCTTCACTCGCCGTTACTAGGGCAATCCCTGTTGGTTTCTTTTCCTCCGCTTATTGATATGCTTAAGTTCAGCGGGTGGCCCCGCCGACTGGGTCGCGGGCGCTGGGCGCGGGCGCTGGCCGACGCTGGGGCAACTGGGTGTTGTGGCGCAAGCGCGAGGGCGGAGGGTGGTGTAACCGGGCCGCGGCGCATAGCCGCTGCCGGGCGGGGGGGGCAGCGCTACAAGGCTGCCATGGGGGCAATCAGGTGTGCTGCAGCGCTGGGCCAATCACTGCTTGGCACACAAGCATTACGCCTCTCACTTGGGGGCATCCCGGGTAGCCTAGCAAAGGCGGCTGCGTGGGGTAACAGGGGTGCTGCCAGCCGCTGCTTGGGGGGCAAGCTGGGAGCCAGGCACAAGGCTGAGGTGGGAGTAATCACAAGCCGCTGCTGGCCAGCTCACTTGGGCATCCAAGGGCGTGCGCACATGCTGCGCGGGGCTAGGCGAGGGGCAAGGCAGCTGCTTGGGGCAAGTACAAGGCAGCCTTCAGCTTGGGGCAACTGCAGCCTCGCCGCTTGGGGGCCAACAGCAGGGGCTGCTTGGCCGCTGGCTGAGGGAGTGGCAACAGCCTGCTGGGCAACTGGCCAGCGAAATCACTTGGGGGCATCCGGGCAGGCTGCGTACAAGCAGCTGCGCGTGGGGGCAACCGGGTCCGTGGCGCTGCCAGCCGCTTGGGGGCAACCGTGGTGCTGCCAAGGCCGCAGCCGCTTGGGGGCAACCGGGGTGCTGCGCAAGCCAGCCTTCGCGCTTGGGGCTAACAAGTGGCTGCAGCGGTGCAGCGCTGGGAGGGCAATCGGCTGCTGCGGCGCCAGCAAATCACTTGGGGCATCCGGGCAGCTGCTAGCAGCTGCTGCGTGCGTGGGGGGCAATAGGTGCAGCAGCTGGCAGCTCGCGTTGGGGGCAACTGGTGCTGCCAAGCAGCTCAGCGTGGTGGAGGAAGGCACCACCGCTGGGCGGTGTTCGCCCAATTCCGCAATGTCCGGGGTTGCGCTGCGCGCATGAGGAGGCAACAAAGGTCATGCCGAAAGCGATCGCGGCGCTGGAGTTCACCCTCGCTGAAGCAAGGCTTCCCGGCTGAGGTCCCGGGCGGCGCAAGACAACCCCCAAGACCCACCGTAGCTGCACCAGCCTCGGACAAGGCGTGCGCGCGGCCCATGGGCACCGCGCAGCTTTGCTTGAGGCAACACCCTACTCCCTATATAACCTGCACACCATCCCCCCCATGGCAGCCAGTGGGGTTCAAAGGGTCTCTGAGACCCCCCTTTTTTTGAGAAAGTGGGGTTAACCTCCATGACATAGTTGGGAAATGAGCAAATTTGAAATTCATTTCGTCAAAAAATGTTCATATCTCCCAAACGGCTGCTCCATTTGGGCTGAAATTTTGTGTGGAGTAGTTTTTTGACATGGGGAACAACGTAATGTTGTCAGATTTCCCAAATTCATCGTCTTTCATGGGGCTGTAGTAGAGAGGAACGGCTCCGACACCCTCTAGCCGCCACGTGCGTGCTCCGTTTTCGACGAAATTTTGTATGGAGTAGTTATTTGCCATAAGAATCGGAATGACCCGAGAGGAATCTCGAATTTCCGACGATTACTCGGCGGTGCGCACAGCACGTGCGTTTCAGCCCAAGCGCTACAAGGGCCGCTTTTGTGCTAGGCTAAGCCCGTTGTCTTGAGAGGCCAAGCTGCATCCCCACGGGTCCGTTTGGGATGAAATTTTGCGTGGAGTACTTTTTTGACATGGGGAACAACGTGGTGCGGTCAGATTTCAAAAATTCATCGTCTTACTTGGGGTCGTAGTAGAGACGATCGGCTCCGACACCCTCTAGCCGCCCCGTGCGTGCTCCTTTTTCGACGAAATTTTGCGTGGGGTAGTGATTTGCCATAAGAATAGGAATGACCCGAGTGGAATCTCGAATTTCGACCGATTACACGGCGATTAGCGCACCACGTGTGTTTCAGCCCGCACCGCGCGCGCCACCGCCTGTTTTCGTGCAAGGCGGTAGCCCGTTGTTGTGCAAGGCCAAGCGGAGCCATCCGCATCACCGCCACCGGTGCTCCGTTTGGGCTGAAATTTTGTGTGGAGTACTTTTTCGGCGTGGGGAACAACGCCATGTGTTCAGATTTCCCAAACTCACCGTCTTTCTCGGGGCCGTAGTAGTGATGCGGCGTCTCCGACACACTCTAGCCGCCCCGTGCGTGCTCCTTTTTCGACGAAATTTTGCGTGGGGTAGTGATTTGCCATAAGAATAGGAATGACCCGAGTGGAATCTCGAATTTCGACCGATTACACGGCGATTAGCGCAACACGTGCGTTTCAGCCCGCACCGCGCGCGCCACCGCCTGTTTTCGTGCAAGGCGGTAGCCCGTTGTTGTGCAAGGCCAAGCGGTGCCATCCGCATCACCCCCACCGGTGCTCCGTTTGGGCTGAAATTTTGTGTGGAGTACTTTTTCGGCGTGGGGAACAACGTCATGTGTTCAGATTTCCCAAACTCACCGTCTTTCTCGGGGCCGTAGTAATTTTTAAGCCCCTGAAAGGCTTTTTCACATTCTTCTGTCCACTCCATTTTTGGTGCTTTTCGCAGAGCTTGGAAGAGTGGGAGATTTTTCTCCCCGGCTTTGGAGATAAATCTGCCAAGCTCGGCGAGGCGTCCGTTAAGCCGCTGAATTTCTTGAAGAATTTTGGATGACCCCATGTCAAGAATAGCTCTGATTTTTTCTGGATTTGCTTCTATTCCTCTTTGTGTCAAGATAAACCCCAGGAATTTTCCCGATCGAACGCCAAAAGAACATTTATTCGGGTTTAACGGCATAGTATAAATCCAAAGAGACTGAAAAACTTCTTGTAAGTCTGATAGGTGTTCATTGGCTTTTCGGCTTTTCACCAAGATATCATCCACATAGGCTTCAACATTTCTACCAATTTGTTCTCTGAAGACTGTATTTATGAGCCTCTGGAAGGTGGCTCCGGCATTCTTTAGGCCGAACGGCATCACCTTATAGCAGTAAGTTCCCGTGCTCATAATGAAGGACGTTTTTTCTTCGTCGCCTTTGGCCATTCGGATTTGGTTGTAGCCTGAGAAGGCATCTAAGAAACTTAGCATCTCATGCCCCGTTGTAGAGTCAACCAAACTATCGATTGATGGTAAAGGGAAAGAATCTTTTGGACAAGCTTTGTTTAAGTCCGTGAAATCAAAGCACATTCTCCACTTTCCGGACGACTTTTTTACTAGAACCACATTAGCCAACCAATCTGGGTAATGCACCTCTCGGATAAACTTAGCTTTTAGGAGGTTTGATACTTCTTCCTCTGCGGCCTTCTGCCTTTCTGGCGCTGAATTTCTCCTTTTCTGTCTCGTAGGCTTAAACGATTGATCGATATTGAGACGGTGCTCGATGACATCGCTGCTTTACGCCTCGCGATATCTTCCTCAAGACCAAGCCAAGAGGTCGGAATTTGCTTTTAATACTCTCGATGAGATCTTCTCACGCTTTCGATTGTCAAATCTGCCCCAATCCGCACCGTCTTGATTACGCTTCCGGTCGTGTCTAGGGGGAAGTTAGCAATTCTTTAACAGTGTAGGTCGAAGCTCTTCATTTTCCGCTCGCCATTCTCGCGACTAGCATGGCTTCAAACCTTTGTCTTGTCACTGTTGAGGGCTTTTCCTTTGAGGGTTGAGACATAACATTGCCGTGCCAGAGGCTGATCTCCTCTCACTTCTCCACTACCACTTTCAGTCGGGAATTTGAGAAGAAGGTGGTAGGTAGAGATTACGGCTTTCAGGGTGTTGAGAGTTGGCCTGCCAAGGATCACGTTGTAACTTGAAGCACAACGCACAACCAAGAAACTTGTTGTTACGGTTGATGATCTTGGCGAGTTCCCTACCGTAATTGGTAAGGAGATCATTCCTTCTGACTGTACCACCCCTCCGGAGAATCCTATTAAGGATGATTTTACCGGAAGCAAGTCATCCGCTGCGTCATATCTCATTCTTTCAAAGCACTCCAAAAGAGGATATCAATCAACTCCCACCGCCTATCGTAACTCTTTTCATCTGGAAACTGGAAACTTTGATAGCTACAACCAACGCGTCATCATGAGGGTGGCGAACTCCGCTGACGTCATTGTCATAAAAGATGATTGGAGCCGTAGGTCGAGATCGTCTCCATGGTGTTTCTATTTCCTGTGTGGTTCCCACCATTCGGGCATAACTTTTCCGAGAGGCGGAACTTTCACCACCGCAACCAGGACCACCACTAATAAATCCCACCATTTCCCCTTTTTCTTCTTCAGGTTGTGAAACTTCAGGTCCCCCTTGAATTTCAAGGTTGATGTACTGCTCCAATTGTCCTTTCCGAACGACATCTTCTATTGCGTTCATCAAGTGGGTACACTTTTCCGTATCATGTCCTTTGGATTGATGATACTGGTAATATTTCTTACTATTCTTTTGCCGTTCGGCATTTCTTGTGGGTTCCGGCCATATCAGAAGCTTTTGTTCTTTGATTTGCATAAGGATGTGGCTTCTGGTTTGATTTAGCGGGGTATGGTGATCATATCTGACAATTTTTCCTTCCTTTGAAGGTTCTCTGGGCTGCAGCATATGTCGTTGGGGTTGTGTTGAGGTTTCCAGACCTCTGTTTGTACCTTTGTTATCCCTGTGCGATCCTTTTTCCTTTCGTACATCCGGGGGCCTTCTGTTGACGTCGTGGTGGGTTTTTCCCTTCTGGGTGTCCATAGGTCCACGCCTAGCCTCCTCTTCCCAACCCATATAAATTTCCTCGGAATTGATATATTTTTGGGCGTGGATCATAAAGGCGGGAATGGTTTTTGGTGGATCCAGTGTGAGGGGAAAACGAAAGGGGGATTCTAATAGTCCTTCCATTAGAAAAGTCACCGCCATCTGCGGAGGGAGGTCCGCAACATTAGCTGTCTCGTCTATGTAACTACTTAAATAGGCTCGAGCGCTTTCTCCCCTCACGCTTAATGCGCAGGAGGGTAGACGGGGTTTTCTTTGCTTTGAGTAATTGGCAAAGTAGGCCGTAAAGCGATCCGCTAAAATCACGAAAAGAAGTAATTGTACTAGATGGGAGATCGACAAACCAGCCTTTGCTCTTTTCCCTCTAAGGTGGCGGAAAAGCTCGCACATGCGAAGGCCTCTGTGATTCCAGTGAGGAGCATCTTCGACGTAAAAGACTTCAAAGTGCTCGGACGGATCGGTTTTGCCTTCATATGCGGTCATAACCGGCGGTCCGAAGCTATCAGGAACTTGTTCTCCCAATATTTATTTGACAAAAGGCGAACACATACTGAGAATATGCCGATCGGACTTTCCGTTTTCTTGGGAGAGGTCCTGTCGTCGAGTCCTTCTATCAACTGTTTGAACAAATGGACTATTCCGTTCCGTTCTTGTAGTGGCCTCACCTGCGCCAATGTAGGAGGGTTCTGAACTAGCGGAAAAGGCGGTTCTTTCTTTCCTTTCTTTATGGGTGCGGGTTCTCGTCCTTCCTCTGTTTTCAGAATTATCCAGTAGGGCTGTTGGTATGTTTGGTGCAGGAACTTGTGTAGGAGGAGGCGGAGGATGGGTCAAAGTATGAACAACATGGGTCAACCGTTCCAATTGTTGCTGTATGTTAAGGTAAAACTCTGGAACAGATTCTTGGGGTTGGACGGAAGGAATTTCTGATGGGGGTAAGATGGGCGGATTATCTACCCGGATTTCTTCATGCCTTCGGACTTCGCCAGGTCCTTCGGGATTACTTGGGGCTCCTCGCTCTTGGATTCGCTTTAATCTTCTCGTAGTGGTCATTTGGCTTTTCGTAAGGGTCCCACGCACGGCCAAACCGCTGATGCCAAAAACTGGTCCACGCCACGCTTTGGCCATCAAGGCCTCGCGGATATGGCCTCGGCTCTCGGTCAATCTGTTAAAATTTATAGTTGGTGTGGACGCTTACTGCCACGCAACAGAAGCGCGGAGAACATTATGAAAACTCCGGTCGGAATTACCCATGAGCGAACCTGTAAAAAAGGAGAGGGTAGCGAGCGGAATTGGGCCTCTCTGCCCGGATTCAGCTCCGATGCTTAAGTCAGAAAACTTGAGTAAAGAGTCTTTAATTTAGGTGTGTGATGAGCTTTTTTTTGGATCCCCTTTCTTCTATTAACGCTCTCCTTTTATAGCACCTTAGAGGCGGATCAGGAAAGGCGGTGGAATGAGGCGGTGAGTTGAGGTGGTGAGTTAGGTAAATATCTCTTAAGGCGGTAGGAAAATATCTGCCACCTAGCGCGTAGATAACACGCAGGCAAAACGGGGTAGATATCTACCCACTGTAGCAAGTGGATAAGGCCTACTTACTGTAGGGGCGTTAGATATTTCTCTCTCTCTCTCTCCCTACCCTGCGCCCTGAAGAGGGTTGTTATAATTCCGACGGACTTGTTTGCGAAGAGGGTTGTTACAATTCCGACGGACTTGTTTGCGAAGAGGGTTGTTACAATTCCGACGGACTTGTTCGCAGGATTGAATCCTCACGTTATTTGCCGAACGGAATTGTGTAGAGACCTTATTGCCATGTGGTCAAAGGAACAAGTGGTCCTTTAGGTTAATGACACCTGTCTTCACCAAATATATCCGTAACATTGCTCATCATCATGGGCTTCATCTTTGTTGGAGGAGTTCTTGATGGATGGGAGAGGGAGCAGTTTCTTGCTCGAATACCTCATCGGAGAGGACAATGGAGATTGAGCGGAGGGTTTTTGAGTGACGGGTTTTGCCATCCATTGGAGAGAAAGGTTAGGGATATAGGAATTTGCGAATAAGGGCGAGCACCCACAACAAGGTATTTCATCGCTTCGTTTCTTATGATTATGGTGTTTGTGAGTGATGAGATTGACATTAAGAGGATTAAAGATTGGAAATTTTGGTGATATCAATGAGAAAAGATGGGTCTTGGCGCTAGATGAAAACAAGGTATTTTTAGCTTCTTTTTCGTGCGTTATTATAAAGGGGTTTTTGCTTACATACCCCTATAAAACTTTGAAATTACTTAAATATCTTTATAAAAATAATATTTGCTTGCATACCCCTGCAAATCAACTAGTTTTGCTTATGACCCTGTGGTTAAGTTGACTCTTAACGGTGTTAAATCAATGGATGGAATGTAGACAAATTACTAAACTAGGTTTGTTTATATGCCCCTTTTATTTTTTTTCTTATTTTGTAGACATTAATTATTTTATATAACAAATAAAAAAACTGAGTGTAATTTTATAATTTTTTAACTAAGGTTAAAATTTAACTATTGTTAACCCTAAAAAATCTAAGGACGGCTAAAGGTAACTAACAACAGTGGTATATAAGTAAAAAAAGTAGTTTTAGAGGGGTATGCTAGCAAATAACATTTTTATAAAGGTATTTATGCAAATATATAGTTTTGAAGGGGTATGCAAGCAATTTTCTCTATTATAGTAGAAATATTTTTAGTTAGTTTTACAAGTTATAAGGGTTCAGTCATTCTAGACCACTTGGGTTTAAACTTTAAACATTTAAATGTTTTGTAGAACAAGATCAGAGAATTCACCATGCACTTATGTAGCAACCTTTTTCTTAGGATTGTGGTTATTATATATATATTTTTTTCTTTTTATGACAATGTGTAATTTAGATGACTTTCTTGAGGCATCTCCTAGAATTTATTGAACTTATTTTCACCATGGGATTCAACTATGTTGGGTTTTTTTAAGGTGAAATTTGTGCTGGAGGATTCACCGGGCAAATTTTTTGAGCAGGTACCAAACTATGGCCAAATATCACTTTGAGCATCGAATTTCAATTTGTATCTTTTCGGGTACCCTACATTGATTTGGTTTCACCGGGCGGGTACCCGAGGGATTCCGGCGATTTTTTACTGATGTAGACGCCGGAAGTGCCACATCAGCGCAGACATGGATTACAATTAATACAATCAAATAAAACCCTAACCCTAATTATAATTAATACAATCAAATAAAATTAATTACATTAATTAACAACTAATTAATATAAAACCAAAATTGAGAACCCTATGCAAACATCCTTTCTTCTCCGGCGCCGGCAGAGAGCCATCCATTCCGTCCTTCTCCCATCGTCTCCATAACGTCGGCGGTGAGCTCTTTCTTCTTCGGCACGGTATGCAAACCCTCTCCTTCTCCGGCGTCGTCCTGTTCTCGCTGCCTTCCCTGCTGGCTTGCTCTCTATCTTCAACAGCGACCCAATCTTCTTCTCCTCCCTCCCCTCTCTTCTCTGCTTCTCCTTACTGCCGGTCACCCCTAGGATCTCCTCCTCGAGCTCCTCTTCTTCCGCATCGATCCCCTTCTCATCCTCTTCAAATTCGACCCCTTCTCCCTCAAAAGATTCGTTATTTTGCCCCTCCATGGCCGCGACCATCCCTCCATCTCCTACTCCCTAATCACCATCGGCTCCTCCGACTTCCCCTCTGGGTGGGTCAGCCAAACCCTAGTTTGGTCTTCATACCCCATGAACACTTCCCCTCCTACCATCGTCCAAGCCATTAGCTCATCGCTGGAGAACCTTTTTGCTAGCTTGAGTCCTCTCGTTGTACGGTGAGTGCCATTACTGTCTTCGACCTGAACACGTTTGTGCCGGTGAGGGAGATTGCACGACGAGAGATTCACGGGTAAGGAAAGAGGATGATGATTTGGATTAAAATATTTTAAAATATTTGTTTATGTGGCACTTCCGGCGTCCACGTCAGTAAAAAATCACTGGAATCCCTTGGGTACCCACCCGGTGAAACCAAATCGATGTAGAGTACCCAAAAAGATACAAATTGAAATTCAATACTCAAAGTGATATTTAACCGTAGTTCAGTACCCACTCAAAAAATTTACCCAGGATTTAACTTTAACTTTTTCTTGTTCTTTAGTTTATGATAATATTATCGCTGAGTTTATAAATGAGGTTCATTTGGTGTTTAAAGCTTTAAGCTATGAACTCTGGCTTTTTGTCTAAATCGGTTCTTTGGTTATAGCTTCCTTACTGGGAATAAAAACAATTGTTCAGCTATGGATATTCCTCTTTTAAGGGTAAAAAAGCATCGATGGAGGATTTCTTTGCAACAAGGATATCAAAAGTTGATGGTTCAAAAACCTTGCTTTGGGCGCTCACCCTTCCTCGCAAATTCCTAAATCCCTAACCTTTCCCCAATGGTGTCAAAACGCACCCCTCAAAAATCCTCCGCTCAATCTCCATTGTCCTTATCCTCCTACAAAGAATACAAGCAAGAAACTGCATTGATATGAAGAAATGGAGGCTGGAACTCAGAGAAGATGAATAGGACCCAACTAATGGGATGAACCCGATTCAGAACCGGTATTATGGTTCAACCAGCTGAGGTGGCCCACAGTTATTGGTTACATAACAGAAGGACCCACAACCAGCTTAAATCACAGCCACACATTATCAACCGATGGAGACAATCATGACCATTGATTTCAAGCTCCACCTCTCATATATTGTAACAGAAAACAGAGAAATGTATTCATTGTTGTTTTGGATTTGATGATGAATGGAATTCTTCTCTTTGATCTCTCTTTGATTGCTCTTTCTCTCATCTTCTTCTTCTTCTCTTCCCTCTCTTAAACCCTCTTCCCACATCACTGGTATCAAAGCTCCTTCCTGGCAATAGCTACCTCAAAGAAACAGGGTCTGAAGGATCTTAAGAGCCATCTTGAGATCTTGATCAAAGAAAATGATGACAAGCATACAAAAGCTCTTCAAGACATGGAGGAACGAACCGGCAAGGCAATTGAAGAACTTAAGGATCAGCACATCAGAGGAATGGAGGAACTTCGACAGTTGATCAGAGGTATTGCTCTCCAAACTCATAAGGTAGCATCTCAATCTCAAAATCATATGTTGAATAGAGGAGATGGCATCCTAGGAGGTAGTCCCATGAATTCTGGTCAAATTGTTCATCATGCTAAGCTAGAATTTCCCAAGTTTGATGGTTTTTTCATTAATGAGTGGTTGTACAAAGTAGAACAGTTCTTTGAGCTTGATCATACCTTAGAGTTGAATAAGGTTAAGATAGCATTTATTCATCTTGAGGGAAAAGCCTTACATTGGTTTAAAGCTCTCTTGAGTACCAGGGAAAGGGGAAGAATCCTTTCTTGGAATGAATTTGTTAAGGCAGCAATTGACAGATTTGGAGAACAATTGTTCTCAGATCCAGTTTCTGAAATCAAGAAACTGAAACAACATAGCTCTCTGCAGCAATACTTGGATGAGTTTGATGTGTTGTTGAGCAAGGCTAATTTAGATGAATCTCAAGCTATAAGTCATTTTCTTGGGGGCTTGAAGGAAGAAATTGAGATGTTAGTGAGATTGTTCAATCCAACCTCTTTACAAGCTGCATATGCCTTGGCTAAAGTACAGGAGCTTCTGTGGTCTAAGAAAGGGAAATTGGAATCCAGTAGCAGTCATAGAACTGATCCCTATGGATTATCTAATAGTAAACCTATTGTGAGATCCTTTACTAGTCCAATCAGCTCATCTAACACTGTTAAGACTGGGAATTTGGCATTACACAGCTCCACCAGTAATACCAATAATCAGCCCAAGAAGCTGACCAACAAAGATTTAGATAAGAGGAGAAGAAAAGGCTTATGCTTCTGGTGTGAGGAAAAATTTGTTCCTGGTCACAAATGCAAGAAGAAACAGGTGTACATGATGACTGTCATCAATGATGATGAAGAAGAAGATCATGTCCTTGAAGAAGGTGAAACTAAAATGGAGGGAGAAATTGAAGCTGAAAACCCCAAAATATCATGTTGTGCACTAACAGGGACTCATAGTTTTCAAACTTTGAGGGTAAAGGGGGGTGTAAGAACCAAAGCTTTGTCAATCTTAATTGACTCTGGGAGTACTCATAATTTTTTAGATTCAAGAATGGCTAAGGAGCTTGGATGTAATCTTGAGCCTATTCTTGAATTGAAGGTTTCTGCAGCTAATGGCAACATGCTCACTTGCAAGGAGATTTGCAAGCAATTTAATTGGAGTATGCAGGGATATAAGTTCCAAGCTGAATTTCTCATCCTACCTTTGGACAATTATGATGTGGTACTAGGAGTTCAGTGGTTGACTGAATTAGGGGATATTACCTGGAATTTCAAAAAGTTACAAATGAAATTTCAGTTTTGTAGTCAGGAATGCATTCTTAAAGGAGACACAGATAATGCCATGCAATGGATAAGTGATGAGAAAATGCAGAAGTTACTTACAAAAGATACCCAGTTGTCATTGACTTAATGTTTTGCTATAAAGATCTTGAATTTGCAGAATTCAACACAGGAAGCACCAACAGAACTTGTAACAAGAACTAAAGGTTTATCTCCAGGAATTGCACACACCTTGCTGAAGAATGCTCAAGTTTTCATGGAACCAAAAGGGTTACCACCATCAAGGCAATATGACCACAGAATTATAGTAAAAGATGGCAGTGAACCAATTTGTAGAAGACCTTACAGATATGGACCAATTCAGAAGGATATCATTGAGAAATTAACTCAGGAGTTAATTGATAGTGGAGTCATACAAAATAGCACTTCACCATATTCATCCCCAGTAATTTTGGTAAAGAAGAAGGATAATACTTGGAGGATGTGTATAGATTACAGAGGGTTGAACAATATTACAGTGAAGAACAAGTTTCCAATACCTATAATAGAAGAGTTGTTGGATGAATTACATGGGGCCACTATCTTCTCCAAATTAGACCTGAGATCAGGCTATTATCAAATAAGAATGCATCCTGAAGATATACCCAAAACAGCCTTCAGAACTCACTTTGGTCATTATGAATTTAAAGTAATGCCTTTTGGCCTCACAAATGCACCTTCTACTTTCCAAAGTCTCATGAATGAGATTTTTAAAGCACAATTGAGTAAATATGTGTTGGTGTTCTTTGATGATATTTTAATTTACAGCAAGGATGTACATCAACATATCAAACACCTGGATGAGGTGCTACAGATTCTGTGGAAGCATACTTTATTTGCTAAGCTTAGCAAATGTTCCTTTGCTCAGCCTTCAGTTGAATATTTGGGCCATATAATCTCCAGAGAGGGGGTATCCACTGATCCTAGCAAGATTGAAACAGTGCAAAAATGGCCCATACCAGAAACTGTCAAGCAATTGAGAGGATTTTTAGGATTGGCTTGGTATTATAGAAGATTCATAACGAATTATGCTATCTTGACTGATCCCCTATACTCATTACTGAAGAAGTCTGAAAAATTCAAATGGAACAGTTTGTCTCAGCAGGCTTTTGAAGAAATTAAGAAGGCATTGACTACAGCTCCTGTTTTGGCATTACCTAACTACAATCAAACATTCATAATTGAAACAAATGCATCTAATTGGGGAATTGGGGCTATTCTTATGCAAGGGGGTCACCCTATTGCTTATATCAGCAAGGTGCTCTCTCTAAGGCATCAGCAATTACCCATCTATGAAAGAGAAATGTTTGCTATTCTCTTTGCTGTGAAGAAATGGGAGCAGTATTTAATGGGGAGACATTTTATCATTAAAACAGATCATCAAGCCCTAAAATACCTGTTAGAGCAGAAGATGACTACACCAAGCCAATACACTTGGCTTTTTAAGTTGATGTCTTTTGATTATGAAATACAGTATAAGCTTGGGAATTGTAATTCTGCAGTTGATGCACTTTCCAGGATTCAATCACCAGAAATTCTGCTGCACAGCTTATCAACTATCTCTACTGAATTGCTGGATAAGATTAAAGAATCCTGGCAGAAGGATGATTATTTAAAGAACATTATTCAGAATTTGTAACAAGGACATCTGCAACATCACTATACCTGGTCACAGAATCAATTGTTCAAAAGGGGGAGATTGGTAGTAGGTCCTGATCAACAACTGAAGGAATTGATTCTACAATCAGTACATAGCAGTGCCCTGGGTGGCCATTCTGGTATTCATGCCACTTTTCAAAGGTTATCCTCTACTTTTTATTGGAAAGGCCTTTGGAAGTTAGTAAGGGAATATGCGAGGTAGTGTGACATTTGTCAAAGGCGCAAACCAGAAAATGTGGCACAACCTGGGTTATTACAACCTTTACCCCTTCCTCAATCTATTTTTACAGATATTACCATTGTAACACCCTATCCCGACACAGGGACAGAATGTCACACCAGCTGGGCCGGGAGTGCACCCATCCCATAAGCTGTGTAATTTAAACCTGTTAATCATGATATTCAAACTAATAAACATGATTATTAATTAGAGTATTTAAAATCTTATACAAAGTTTACAAATCTTGCGGAAGCGTTCTAAAATTTAATACATTAAATAAAGACAAACTATCCTCTTCTGCTAGGTCAGAGCCATCTACAGGAGAACTCAACCACGTCTACCTGCACATTTCACTTGAGTGAGAATCACTATACAAAGAACAATTATACTATTAGATATAAGAATATCGTAATAATGTTAGTCATAGACATGAATAGAAAATGACTGAATTAAAATACTGAAATCTGAACTGAATACTGAGCAAGTAAATACTGATCAATGTATTCTCCTTTATATGTAAATCTGATTTTCTGTTTCTCTGTCTTGTGAATTAAATACGAAACCGACATTCCCCCTGGGTAATCTGTACCTGTGCCCTCTCTCTCTCTGAGATGAGCTCGATCTCTAGAAGGCGAGGATTACATGATCATCTAATACACAAGATTATTCTCTGACTACACATCTACTTCAATACTGTATGACCAGCGACCAACGAGTATATCTGATACACGAGGTCGACTATATATACGTACACTAAGCATCCGAAAGGATGGAAAGGGGGTTTTGATTTTTATAAAATGGAAATGTTTTTAAAACAGATAGCTCGAACTTAAAACCAGAATTTAAATCACCCCTCTCCTAACATAGTGCCGTACTCTCTGGCTCTACACGAGTCACCACTAGTCCATACAAGCATATCAATAAAGTGTAATCTATCTGTTTCTGTATCTGTTTCTCTTTTCTGTTACTGAATACTGTGCATGAAATGGTTTTACAAAACTCTAGAAATCTTCATAAAACTCCTAATTCATGCTTTTTAAAACTGAAATCTATAGTGTATAAAAATACGATAAATCAAATGAAACTGTACAGCTAGTTCCCCTCACACCATTCCAAGTATAGTGTAATCACTCACCTGATGTCCTTAGCAAGTTCATAGGTCTGGCTCGGTCATGCTGAAGCTCCCGCGGGACCTTTACCTTTTTCCTACAATTAATAATAGTAACTAAGTAAATACGAAGTTTGTATTTTCCATAAATTCTATTGCTTTATAATACAGAGATTTAAGAATACAGAAACTCGTATACTTTCTAAACTCTATAAGATACTATAAACTCATTAATTTCTCTAATCATGATTTTTTACTTAGCATCTAATACATGTTTCTAAAGCTTATAAATACTATGATCGCCTTTCATAGCTTTAGTTCTATCGCTAAGAATACGATAATATAAATATGAAAGTTTAGCAATACGGAATCCGTATACCTATCTTATACTCTAGTTAGATTTGTTAGAGTACGAAGATTTCCATCACGTTAATTCAAGTATGATTTCTCTTAACTTGAAATTTGTATTTCTAGAACATGGAAATATGGAACTGTTCCATTGAAGGATTCAGCTCTACTCATCCTCAGCTAGATTTCAAAGTTCATAACATGTTCTCTAAAGGTGATTTATTGTTAAGCATGATCATGAAGATTAAATCAAGCATAAATTCTAAAATCCTAAGGACTAACTCAATATTAATACTAGAATTTTCTACGAGAATTCGGCGGCACCTCCTCTATTTGGAGGGCCCCGAAATCATACAACCATTTACACATACATTCACAACTATTACTACCATTCCACAATTAACACCCACATACAAATTTCACATCCAACAACTCCACACTTGAATAAAACATCATAATCTCGGCCTGCCCTCAAAATAATTCACCAATTGGCTCGAGAGAACTCACTGTATTGGCTCGATGTATAGGTTCAAGCTCGGGGTTTGGAGGGTTCCTCGCCGGAGTAGCTCATGAGCGGGGTTGCGGCGTTCGCTGGGCCGCAGTCGTCTGAGGGGTTGTGCAGGCTCGCGAGGAGGCGGCTGCAGGTTCACTGGCCGGAGATCCGTCGGAAGGAAGGGGCGGCGCCGCGAGGAGTCTAGTCGTGGATCGTGTGCGTGGAGGCGCCGCTACTCGCAGCGGTAGAAGCGGGCGAGTCACGCGTCGCCGACGGAGGCGCCAAGGGCGGTCAACAGCGGCATGAAGGAGAGGCGGTGGTGGGTGTGGCTGCCGGCGAGGGTGATCGGCCGCACCACGCCTACGGCGAGGGACGAGCACGCGGAGGCTGATCTGAACCACGCGCCGGCTACCGCAGAGACGGGGCGCAGTCACTGAGGAGAAGACCGGTGGTGGGGGAGGCGGATACCCAACGGGCGCGATTAGAGGCTTCGCCGGACTGGGAGGCGGCATCGATCCTAGGGCACATCCCTTTTTTTTCAATTCGAGAGAGAGAGAGGGAGATGAGAGAATTTAATTTCTCTCTCTCTCCTCTCATCTCCTTATATTATAACGTTATTTATCAAAAATATCTATTAAGTTAATAATTTAATTAAATACTATTTTAAATCGATTAATTAATCTTATCTTACCTTTAATTAATTTGACTTACCTCTTAATTATCTCCCCACTATGTACTCACATGGGTCTCTTTAATTAATCTCGATTAATTTGGACATAACATTAATCTCAAATATAAATTTACCAGCTTATATCATCACTCTCTTATGCTTGGGTTGGACCCAAACCAATATTGTTGGCCCAATCCCATTCTATTTTATTTACTTATTTTTAAACTCTTGTTTATGAACTAATAACCCCTTATTTATTTTTAAACAAATTAAAAGTAATTACTAGAAAAACTGGGGCGTTACAACCATGGATTTTATTGAAGGCTTACCAAAATCCAGTGGTAAAGATGTCATATTGGTGGTAGTAGACAGATTGACCAAATATGCTCATTTCATACTATTGACACATCCTTATACAACAGCCATTGTAGCACAAGCTTACTTGGATAATGTATACAGTTACATGGATTTCCTAAGTCTATTATTAGTGATAGGGATCCAATTCCTAAGAGCTTTCTGGAAGGAATTTTTCAAAGTTCAAGGGGTTCAGCTTAAACATTCATCTGCTTATCACCCCCAAACAAATGGTCAATCTGAGGTGGTTAATAGATGCTTGGAAATGTATTTAAGGTGCATGACTGGTAATCTTCCAAAGAGTTGGGCTTCGTGGTTATCATTGGCAGAATTTTGGTATAATACCAATTATCACACAACTATCAAGATGACACCCTTCCAAGCATTATATGGAGTATTACCACCAACCCATCTGTATTATTCTCCCAAGGACTCTTCAGTAGCTTCCAATCTGCAAGATAAAGAAGCAATCATACAAGTACTCAAGCAACAGTTGATCCAAGCCCAAGGGAGGATGCAAAATCAAGCCAACAAGCATCGAACAGAGAGGAAGTTTGAGGTGGGTGACACAGTCTATCTGAGATTGCAGGGTTTTTTACATAATTCAGTAGTTCATAGAGAAATCCCGAAATTAGCTGCCAAATACTATGGCCCCTACAGAATCATTAGCAGAATTGGTGATGTAGCATATAAATTGGAACTTCTGAAATCATCCTTGATTCACCCAGTCTTTCACGTGTCATTACTGAAGAGAGCTTTATCAAATGCACAGATAGCTACAGACCTGCTCCCTACCTCATTACAATCTACAGCTGTGAAACCATTGGCTATTCTGAACCAAAGAATAGTGAAAAGAGGCAACAAAGCAGTGACACAATGGCTCATGCATTGGGAAGGATCTTCTCCATCTGAAGCTACCTGGGAGTTCGCAGATGATATATAAATGAGATTCACAAACTTCCCTTGAGGACAAGGGAACTAAAGAGGGGAGTATTGATATGAAGAAATGGAGGCTGGAACTCAGAGAAGATGAACAGTACCCAACTATTGGGTTAACCCGGTTTAGAACCGGTATTATGGTTGAACCAGCTGAGGTGGCCCACAGTTATTGGTTACATAACAGAAGGACCCACATCCAGCTTAAATCACAGCCACACATTATCAACCGATGGAGACAATCATGACCATTGATTTCAATCTCCACCTCTCATATATTGTAACAGAAAACAGAGAAATGTATTCATTGTTGTTTTGGATTTGATGATGAATGGAATTCTTCTCTTTGATCTCTCTTTGATTTCTCTTTCTCTCATCTTCTTCTTCTTCTCTTCCCTCTCTTAAACCCTCTTCCCACATCACTGCATCCTCTCCCATCAAGAACTCCTCCGGAAAAGACCAAACCCGTGATGATGAGTAACAAGAAGGGGCCATCTCTGGCGATCAAGAGCCCTTGCCCCCCACTGCTGTCGCTCCCCAAGGCAACACATTTGAGAGGAAGCCGCTTAATGGCGGAGGCACAAAAAGGAAACTTTTCGAGAAGTTATCCGGTGAGGATCATGCGACCCCATCGAGGCCTCGGAAACTGGCCAACACCAAGGGCTCTAAACAGGTTGCTGTTGGTAATGGTGATGATGATAATGGTGATAGTTTTGAGTTCCTAAGAGGAGCAATTAATCGATCAGATAACAAGAGTGTGAATGAGTATGTAGCACATAAAGGATTTTGTTTTGTGGATAGATCCAAGGTAAAGAAGTTGGATGGTGATTTTCAAGAGCTTGGTCTTATGGACATGAAGTATGATTTACAGTTGACGGGGAAGCTTTGTATCTCATTGTGGGAGTTCTTAAACAATTAGGTTGTTGACTCTCTCTTCTTCCAATTGCATGGTGATTTTTTGGGTCTTGCATTGGTATTTAGCATGCAAAGAACATGGTGAAGTATGCAACAAACATAAAAATAAAAAATGAATAAAAAAAACAAAGGTTGGTAACTTTGCAGTTCTTTTTCCAAAAATGTTTATGATTTGCCTCATTTTAATGACCAGTTATGTTGCGTAGTCCTTTGTACTGACTGCATCTTGATGTTTTCAACTTCAACAGATATGCCATAATGTTTTATACCAATATTGAAGTTTATGATAGATGCAGGCTGGTCAAGTTTATGGAGTGCCTCTTTCTGGCCCATTAGTAACAAAATCTGCTTTTCCAGATCAAAAGGCATGTGGGGAAGACTTCCGCAGGAACTGGATTGAGGTTTGATGCCTTGGTTGTTATTGCTATTCGATTGAGGTTATTGTTATAAAAAAAATGTTTATATGTGCTAAATCGTTATATTACTGCATTCCCTAACCTACTTTCTGCTTTTCAATCTTTAAAGCATATTATTTCCTCCATTTTTCTCATTGTGTTGTGGAATGCCACAGAATAGTTGATGAGATTTCACGGGTATTCATTTCTTCCAACTAGTTGCTGAGATATTTCATTTATATTTTTCCTTATTTTACATCTGTGTCCGCTGGATGTATTGCATCATATGTTTTCTAGATGCGTTCAGATTTGTGTATTCTATTTCTAAACTTTTAAATGATTCTGCATTTTATTTCTTATTAGTATATATTTTTTTAAAATTTTCTTTTAATAAGTATTTCTATCATATATTTACTAATGTGACATTTGGAATTTCTATAGTTTAAGTTTTCTCAATGTTAATTATCTACTTGCTCTTGTCAGGGTCTAGCGAAGTAGCCTTAACCGCTTCGTTCTTTGGCTGAGAATATTCCTCATGGCTATAGAAAGAAAGCACTCTATGAGGTTCTTATTCGGCATAATGTACCTTTATTAAGAGCAACCTGGTTTATCAAAGTTAATTATCACAATCAGGTTCTAATTCACTCTAAAACCCCCCTTTACCGTTGAGCTGCTGTTTTTTCCTCCTGTGGTTAAACTCTTGATATGCAAATTGGACAAAAATCATGCTTGTAAAAATTTGCAGGTTCGGCCTGCTTTAACTAGTGTTTCATCTGGAGCACCAGATAAAGCGCAATTTGCTCGTGCTGATTTTTGGACCAAGGATGTTATTGAATACTTGCACCTGCTTGTGGATAAATTTTTTTCAAAAGATGGTGCTTCGCAGCTATACCCCCAAGAGATCAGTCTTCACCTAACATGTTGGTTGTTGTACCACAACATAGAAGTGACTCTGTATCTGTTATTCTTGAGGTTGATGAACCATCCATGCAGTTCAAATGGTCATATATGGTGCACCATCTGCATTGCCATTTTGCAGAAGGCCTGCTTCTTCCATCACTTGTTGTTGAGTGGGTTCTCAGCAGACTTCAGGTAATTTTTTCCCTGCAGAGTCACAAATGGAATACTCAGATGTCTAGTACCTTACTTTCATTTTAAATTTTTGTGCACTCTGATACATGTTCATTTTGCATATTCAGGAAAGGGTATCAGCTGATGTTTTAGAGCTGTTTTTGCCAATTATTTATGTTATAGTAGAGAGGATTGCACTCTCGCAGACATATGCACACATATTTATTGACATAGTTGTTCGAGTGATTTGCTCTAAGCCCCAGTTGTCCAGGTTTAACTGATAACTCTAGCAAGCCTTCCCCTGTTTCTACTCTAATTGAGATGCTTCAGTGGTTTATATGTGCCTTTCCTCATACATTCATTGCCTTGGATTGTTTTCCTTTGCCAAACTATGTGGCTCCTGATTTATTTGATAGAAGCAACTCAATGAAGGTAGAGAATGTTAATTTTGGTAATAGGGGTTCTGATCATCAATATCTGTCCTTTGGATCTGTTGTTTCCTCAATTCAGAAACGTTTTGCAAATCTGGCGAAGATAGTGAATCCTGGAGTCCAAGGTTACGGCATGGCTAAAGCATTACAGGCTTTAGATAAAGCTCTGATAGAGGGTGATTTGAGGATTGCTTACAATTCCCTCTTTTGAGGTTTTTCTGATATGACCATTGAAGAAGCATGGATTGCTGAAGTCCATGTTGGCGGTGTCAGCTTGTCCTTGATTTGCTCTGTGTTTTTTTCTATGTGAGTGGGCAACATGTGATTATAGGGATTGCCGTACTGCCTTGCCTCCAAGTGAGGAGCATCCAAAATGTGTGGGTTTTGGCGTCTAGATTTTTCAAATAGTGTCTTTGTTTGGGTAGGTTTTCATGTGTGGTTTATTTCTGAGTCCCTTTTTGTGAATTGTCTTGGCTTCCAACTTGGCGCTTAGATAAGAGAATCTCTGTTAGGTTTCATCTTATCATTTGCCCAAGTGCATATATTTACACACACATACAAAGTCCGACCATTAGCATACAATGCTAATTTATGAAATTTAAATGAATCATTTGTTATTATCTGTATGGTTATTTGGAATAGTCCTTATGCTAACATTTGATCAAACATTCCATTTTGTTGACAAAATCCTTCCATAATACATTCTATTCCTAGAAAAGTCATAATTTCCATCTTTTCTTTAAATGAAACATGTGCTTAATTTTTTATCTTTAATTGGTTAAAACTTCAGGCTAGTTTTGAGTTCCTGTCGAAGAAAGAAAACACAAGGAGTCTTTTTGCTGTTATTGTTAATGTGATATCTTTGTGTCATGATATTATAATACATTGCTTACTCGTTCCTTGGGGTCTTTTTTAAAATGTAACACTCCCGCTTGTTTCAGGTATGAAAATGTGCTTGTTTCATCAGATCTCCCTGAAATCCTAACTGCTGCAATACATCGAGCTGTGACCATGTTGACTGCTAATGGAAGCGCTCATGGTTCCGCAGCTTTTTCTTATGCTCGGAATCTATTGAAGAAATACCATGATATTGGCGGTGTTACAAAATGGGAAAAAAACTTCAGAACTACATGTGATTAGAGAATGCTTGCAGAACTTGATGCTATACGAACAGTGGATTCTAATATGGGATTTTCCCCTGGTGTTCCAGTAGGAGTGGATGATTCTGATGAGTATTTGTGGAAGTTGAGTGGGAGGATGTCAAGATTTGGTGTAACCATGAAAGAATTAGTACAAAGACGCATTGAGGATGCTGTGCAGTACTTTCATGGAAAGGAAAGGAAACCTTTTGCTGCTGCTGTTACTAAAAATCCCTCAGAAATAATGTGATGATGGATATCAAATAGTAAAAGAATTTTTTTTTTTCTGCCTATTTGACTACATTTGTCAAAATGGAGGTGCATCTCAAGAATGGGATCCCACTGGAGTTTCTTCTGCTGTTTCTGCAATTGTTGGTAATGTAGGGCTAGCTATAGCAAAAATGTTGGATTTAAATGCGAACAACAATTACTAAACATTTTCTCCCTCAGCAAGTTCGTTAAATTGTGTTCGTCACATATTATGGATTCACATACTCTCTCTCTTCTACTCAAACAATCTTTAGGGAACGTTTGGGTCGCGTGTTTGATATAGCTTTAACTTCTGAAGCTTCTTCAGCTGTTTCTGGAGCCTTTTCTCCTGGAAAGCCTTCACGCAGTCATTTTCAGCCATCTCCTGAAAACCATGAGGGCAGCCTAAATCATCCAAATGAGAACTAACAATTCTTCTAAAACATTTGTGGGAAGGGCTACTAAAGCTGCAGCTTCTGTATCTGCACTTGTGGGGGCTTTGACCACGGAGTTGTTAGCCTTGAAAGGATGGTTGTTGTCTTCAAATTAAAGGAGGGATTGGATGTTCAGCTGTTCATTAGGAGTGCAAGATCCAGTTCTAATGGCATATCCAGATCTTTTCGCACATTCAAGATTGACCATTGTATTGAGTATCTGTCCATTGGTTTCGTGTACTTATTGGCAACTGCAGAACAGTGTTTGATGGACTAGTTTCAGAGATACTTGGTGAACCATATACATCAGTTCTTTCAAGGATGCAGCGCATGCTTCCTCTTAATCTGGTGTTTCCTCTTGCATATGGAAAGATATCCAACTGAATCAACATTTATCAATGGTTGTTGGAGATGCTATCAAACATCAGCCATTTCGAGATTTGTGTTTACGGAACACTCATGTGTTGTATGACCTTTTAGCCTCTGATGTTGGTGATTCTGAATTTGCTGCAATGCTTGAAATGCACAGCCCAGATAAACATTTGAAAACAATAGCATTTGTTCCTCTTAGAGCAAGATTGTTTTTAAATGCCCTAGTGGATTGTCAAATGCCACCCTTCACATTAATGAAAGAGGATGGGTCGTGGGTCTCGGGCCCCAGTGAGCCAAGGGCATATGCTGAAAACGAGACGAAGCTTCTAGATCAGCTTGTGCATGTTTTGGATACACTGCAACCTGCAAAGTTTCATTGCCAGTGGGCTGAGTTGAGGCTTCTGTTGAATGAGCAGACCCTTTTGGAAAATATCGAAACCCAAAACATATTGGTTGAGGCAATCACATCTCTCTCTCCCAAGGCTGAAAACTTTTCACTTTCTGAGAATGAGCGGAATTTTCTTGAAATTGTTCTAACAAGATTACTAGTGAGGCCAGATGCAGCATCACTTTACTCAGAAGTTGCTAATCTACTTGGAAAGTCCCTTGAGGAGTCCCTGCTACAGAATACAAAATGGTTTTTTTCTAGCAATGATGTCCTTCTGGGACGCAAATCCATCCGGCAGCGACTCTCTTATGTCGCTCAGCTCAGAAGTCTTTCAATAAAACCTCAGTTTTGGAAACCATGGGTTTGGTCATGTTCTAATGCAGATATACTTGCTGACAAAAGCGAGAAGAGGAAGATGGAAGTTGCTTCTATTGAAGAAGAGGAAGTTGTGGATGAAGGTGTTGACATCAAGAGGCCTGGCAGAATGAGCATTCAATTGTTTGATGCTGAAGGCTTCTCTCCAGGCCAGCAGTATATAACTGATAGGGCTCTTGCAGAATTGGTACTTCCCTGTATTGACAAGAGCTCCAGTGATTCAAGGAATTCATTTTCTAAAGAGCTAATCAAACAACAGAATACCATTGAACAGCAAATCAATATGCTCACCCACAGTGGTGGTAAGCAATCCGATTCTGCTTCTTCTGCTGTTGAAGTTTCTTCTAGCAAAAGCAGCAGTGGTAAAGGCTTGAGAGGTGGAAACCCCGGGCTAGGTCGAAGGCCTACAAGTGTCACGGAATCCACCCCACCCTCTGCTGCAGCTTTGAGAGCATCCATGTGGTTGCGCTTGCAATTTCTTTTGAGGTTGCTTCCTATCATTTGTGCAGATAGGTAATCCTGAACCAATTTTTATGTCAGTATCATAGGTGAAGTCGTCTTCATTTTAATAGCAGGTCTCATTTATCCAAGATATACACATACATATATCTTGCTATATTTAATCCCAACTTGGTCAAAATGTTTATTTGGTCGATCAACCAATTCTCCAGGTAAGTCTTGTTTGCTAGAATCTCCTGTTGTTCCTCGGTAGCTCGGAGATAGAACAGTTGGCTGTTAACTGACAGGTCGTAGCAAGGTTTATCTTGTGCTAAAAATATAACAGTTTGGAATATAATCAATTGGTAAAAAGGTTCACTGTTGGTTGAAAATGGCCATGAGAATATGCTGAATGATTTAAACCTTCTTGAGTTATTCTGCTGATTAACTTCATGTTGTCATACTTGGATTCAATTTTCACTGTTTTCATGATTCATCAATGTGCATTACACTACACACTTTTTCTGTCATATTAAATTTTATCTTGCTTGCATTGATTTATCTTAAATTTAAGACGAAAACTAAAAAAAAGAAAATTACATTACTGTGTTTGCTTATAATTGGATTGAATTCTCACTGTTTTCATGATTCATTAATGTGCATTACACTACAATTAAGCATTAAACTCTCATTTTGGACCATGTGTTTGCTTAAATTTTATCTTGCTTCCATTGAATTCACTTAAATTTAAGATGAAAACTAAAGAAAAGAAAATTACATCAATGTGTTTGCTTATAATTTTTATTTATATGTTCTCTTCATCGTTTCTTTCTAATTTTCTTTTCCTTGCCTTTGATTTTCCTAAATATGAACACATTCTGAGTGCTTACTTGACCAATAAAAAAAAGACCATAGAATTTGTTTTATGGTTTTCCCTTTCATGCTCTACATATAACTTCATGTCAGATCTTTTCCTTCTAGTTGGTTATCATTTGTTAGTGATATTTACATGCTATGACAGTAATCGTTGTACTTCTCGTAAGTGATTAGCTGTGATCACCTATCAATTGTTTGTCAGAATTTGCAAAGGTTTTTTCTTTTTTTAAATTTATAGGCATTCTTGTTATATCACTTGAAGTCAAATGTCAATGTCAAAGAAGGTCAAATACCCAATTTAGTCCCTCTATTATTACGATTTATCCCTTTGGGTCCCTCTAATATAAAACGTGCTTTTTTGGTCCCTTTAATTTTACATTTGTGCCTTTTAAATCCCTCCCTTCGAAGTTTATAGGGACCAAAAAGGCCTGAAAAAACATAAATAAAGGGACCAAAAAGGCTTGTGGAAGGATTTAAAAGACACAAACATGGGACCAAAAAGGCTTGTGGAAGGATTTAAAAGACACAAACATAAAATTAAAGGGACCAAAAAGGCATGTTTTATATTAGAGGGACCCAAAGGGACAAATCGTAATAATAGAGGGACTAAACAGGGTATTTGACCGTCAAAGAACACTTGTGTAATTTGGAATTGGTTGTGAGAGTTTGCAAGTTATAATTTATATACCTCTTACCCTAAGCCATGAAAAGAAAGGTTCCAAAAAAGCTTATAACACATGAGTTTCTTCTGATGTACATAACATATATCTTTTCTTGAGTTAGTGATCTTAGCACACTGGTAATGGTATTTTCCAACAATCTTGGTTGCCCTTCACATGCGATAGAAAGGGATACTGTGAACATGAAGCCGATCTTACCCAGGATCCATAATCCCAAGTTTTTCATATTTTTAGCTAGAGAACAAATAATTTCTCCACATGATGTCAGTCATAATGTTGCCCAAAATTAACCCACAGTTAATATTTTAGATCTCCACAACACTATCATATGGACTTGATAATGTTATTATTTCTGAAATAGGTTTTTCTAGCATTGGTTGATTTTTCAGTGTTTGCTTAGTATGTGTACTTGTCACTAATCTTGGCTTGCCTTCCTGTAGGATCCCATGATACTGAACTAATCTTTACTGGGATCACAAACCCAAATGTTTTACCGGTTTGTAGCAAGAGAATGGAATATTGTCTCTATATGCTACCGGTCATAAGGTTGCACAAAATTAACCTTCCGAAGTTTAAAATTTGCAATCAGCACAGTACTAAATTGATCCATCTGTTCTGTGTGATGGTACAGACTTCAGATTGTTTTTTATTGTTGAAACGGGTTTTTCTAGCTCCTGTTGATGTTTTATTAATTTCTAAGTTCTCAAATTTTGTCTAATTCAAAACTGAGTCAAATTTAATTTGATTTGCAGAAATGGCAGGACATTCAGTGTTAAGTAAACCACTTGGGGGAGCAAATCAAGGAATGCTTGACAAATTACACACTTTTAGCATTTTTCGCAGTTCAATCCCACAAGTTCCATCATGGTGATGATAAATTAAATTTGATGCGATATTTACCAGTAACTAAAGTTTTTCTTGTGGGTTTTTATTTTATTTTTTTGTGTCTCATCACGAAGTAAAGACTCTTGAGCAAGTGGCATCACAAGCAGCAGATCAAACATCAACAGGAAAGGTCAGGAATGAAGCAATTTCAAAATTGATTGCTCAATCAATCACTCACTCACCTCCCCCTTCCGGTTGAACATATGACCAGTACTGAAACCACGGCCATTGCAGGAAGATGGAGCTTCCATCTATCAGAAAGAAAATCTTATACAGAAATCAGAGAATCAGGGCTGGATGTTTATAACAAACAAGTGATTGAGACCGATAGTTACCACAAACAGAAACAAGTTTGTTGGCTTTCACAGGCCTGTGGAAGCAGATACTGAAAGAAAAGGAAATAAGACTAACGTCAAAATTAACCATACAACTCAAGCTTACAGTTTAAAGAACACTTTATGAGAATTATAATTATGATCCACAAAACTCACACCTAGCAGTGGAAGGATGTATCCTGATTCTATCGGTGGACAGATATCTAATAGGATCCTACCAATTCTTGTGATTTCAATGGTATACATATAACTGATAATGCTCTTGAACCATTTTAATTAAAAAGAGTGTTTTTAACATGTTGAAAAGTGCACAACCTTGCCGTTATCTGACCAATTGAATCAACATGTACTCAATCAGAACTAGATCCCTTTCGTTGATGTATGTTATCAAGTTTCCAATTACCATCAATAAAAAGGAGAGAGGAATTCTTCAGTAGATTAGCTGAAAAAAATCTACACAATTGAACCATTTACAAAGCCATATGCAATAGTAATCATCCAAAACATATGCATGGTACCATTTACCTTATTTTTGTGTAAAGTAAACCTTAAATATACCTCCTCGAATTAATTTGATCAAACAATCACCCAAAAGAACAGGAATTAGAAAAGAGTAATTGACAAAATGAAACATAGAAGATATAAGGTAAGTGGGTTAGCCACATAAGAGTGGTCCAGACAGAGAGTAAGTATTTTCATATCCTTCCACAGGTGAGGTTTTAGACTAACACTTCCAAAGAATAAATCTGAAGCATATGCTAAAGCACATCTGCAACATCATAAATTGAACTAATTAACATGTGGTGAGATAAGAGATTCCTAGCTTATCATGAAAGAATTTGTTAGGGATTAATAAAACTCGTAACATGATGAACATTTCGCTATCTGGCAGAAATAAGAGTTATAATTATTTGCAATCCCATGTCTAAACATAAGTCTACATGGATGAAAGTCAAGAGATCACTTAACAGATTTTTTTCATTATTAAAATAAGTGACTTCTTTTCTTATCAGCATTACCAAGCATGCCAATGGACACTTCAAACCTCAAAACAAATAG
This sequence comes from Dioscorea zingiberensis, assembly GCA_026586065.1. Classification (NCBI taxonomy): domain Eukaryota; kingdom Viridiplantae; phylum Streptophyta; class Magnoliopsida; order Dioscoreales; family Dioscoreaceae; genus Dioscorea; species Dioscorea zingiberensis. Next base: position 15,699,048 of record CM048820.1, on the reverse strand, counting down.
TGCTTTTGTACAAACAACAGAATGCCATGTTTGGTAAGATAATGACTTGGTTTAATTAGCATCATATCTTTTTATTGTCATATTTTTTTTATTGTACCATCACAAGTATCTTATGGGTAGTATGGTAGTTCTTGCACCTAGCACCCAACAACTCCTAACTCACTGCGCAAAACATATATATATTTCAGGATTCAGCAATAAGTAGACGATTTTCAGATATATGAAATAGCTCTTAAGAAACAGTTTTTATATATTGCAAATATATTGCAGACACTATAAGAATGGTAATATAAACACCGTTAAATTAAAGGTTGGGGGCGTACATGTGAGATAATAATTTAAATCTACAGAGTAACATAAAAGAAATAAGTAAGACAAACTGAAGATGCAATATAATATTTACCTATGCAAAGCTGATTCTTTCGAGAGTTCTCCTCTTACTTTAAACCAGTAACTCAAACTGAAAAAATAAAAATGATATTTTGCCTCGTAAGAAGAAAAGATATGCAATCACAAGAAGAATCAGTATGAAGTGTTATACGTCATAGGTATTGGAAATTGAAATCTGATCTAACCTTGGTTGGAATTGTTCTTAAGGTTGTTCAATCCACAAAGCCTTATATCTATAGGCCAGAGACCAGAACCTACATAATCAATACAATTTTGATAGAAGCTGGTAAAATGTAAAAGTTAAAATTCAGTTGGTCGGAAATATTTACAACACAATATGATATCTGATAACCACAAAATCAGGTCAGGAGCAGAAGTGTAACAGAAAAGTATTTATGCTTTATATTAGGCACAAAGATTTCTCCACACCATGTCAGTCATAAGGTTGCCCAAAATTAACCCACAGCTAATATTTTAGATCTCCACAACACTATTATATGGACTTGATAATGTTATTATTTTCACAATAGGTTTTTATATCATCGGTTGATTTTTCAGTGTTTGCTTAGTATGGGTACTTGTCAGCAATCTTGGCTGCCCTTCTTGTCTGATTGGAAAGGATTCCATGATACAGAACTAATCTTTATTGGGATCACTAACCTTAACTTAGTTTAAAATTTGCAATCAGCATAGCATTAAATTGATCCATCTGTTATGTGTGACGGTAAAATATTTTTTTTTATTGTCGAAACAGGTGTTTCTAGCTCCTGTTGATGTTTTATTGATTTGTAAGTTCTCAAATTTTATCTAATCCCAGACTTAATCAAATTTAATTTAATTTGCAGAAATGGCAGGACAATCTCAGTTGAGTGAACCACTTGCGGGAGCTGATCAAGGAGGCTTGACAAATTACATACTTTTAGCGAAAAACATCCACGGAGATATTCTTTGCAATGCCCATTCTTCTAAAACGGATCAATGATTGTATTGCAAGGATCAACAAATTTGATGAATGTAACATAGACATCCATTCTGTTTATAAGAAAAAATGAACTCCTTAATTGATCTCGGACTAACTACTTGTATATTGTAATTTGCTGGATGTGTTTTGTAATAATTTGAGTGTTACCACTATGCCTTATTTGTTACTTCCAACAATACAATAATAGTATTGGGCAATACCACACAACAGTTTATGTACACTATGTGTGTTAATACATAATACAAATTAATCAAGAGAGTTGTTCATCAACTTAATATGTATGTAGGTAGCATGTTTTGCTGTTCAATTCCACAGGTTCCATCATGGAGATGATAATTTAAATTTAATGCGATATTTACCGGTAATTAAAGTTTCTCTTGGGGGTTTTGATTTGTTTGTTTTACCTCGAGAAGCAAAGCCTCTTGAGCTAGCGACATCACAAGCTGCAGATCAAACATCAACAGTAAAGGTAAGGAATGAAGCAATTTCAAAATTGATTTCTCAATCAATCACTCACCTTCCCCTTCCGATTGAACATACGATCAGTATTGAAACCACGACCATTGCAGGAAAATGGAGCTTCTATCTATCAGAAAGAAAACCGCATTGGGAAATCAGAGAATCATCTCTAGATGTTTATAACAAACAAGTGATCCAAACCGTTAGTTACCACAAATAGAAACCAGTCTTCGGCTTTCACAGGCCTGTGGAAACAGATACTGAAAGGATAAGAAATAAGACTAAAGCCAAAATTAACCATACAAGTCATACTTACAGTTTAAAGAAAACTTCATGAGAATTATAATTATGATCTACAGAACTCACACCTAGTGCAAAAATGGTTCAGGACAATTTTCTGCATCTGTAACACAAAAAAAACAGAATACAATGACACAGCAGTAAGATGAGAGTGGCAGTAAAACCAAACAGCATAAACCATAAAGACATTACTCGGAGAAAACAAGATTAATCAGTAAAAATAATCTAATGCAATCAATCCAATTCAAAGTAACACTGTTGCATGTGCCAAGAAGGGCTAAGAACAGGGATCAGGGGGAGAAGGTTATCAATGTTAAAATGACATCTTAAAATGAAAACTATGCCTAGGATAACCAGTAAGTTGACAATAATAGGAACATTAGACTTAAAACAGCTCAGAAAAATAATGCCGAAATACCAATAAGATCAATACACTTGGTACAAAATGCAAACATTTTGAAAGATGATCTCAAACCAACAATTGAAGTTTAAGGTTCACATATCACTTGGAAAACAAAAAAAACACAATTTAGGTTACTTGCTGAAATTCTAAATCAGAGAATTCCTGCCTTTTTTCATGAAGGATGTAGCGGGAACAATGGCACAAGAATGATTTTCCAATTATAACAGTGGCAGTGAGACAAACCTGCAATTTTTCTACGACCTCCCGATCAACAACGGAAAAATCTTGAGATTTGACAGTCGACTTGGACATGGACTGTGCTTTCAGCCAACTAGGTTTGAAGTTGCCAAGTAAACCATGAAGGACACACAGAAACCTGTCAAACAGGCTATCACCAGAAAGATCCAATGAGGCAGTGATTGGTGCGTTTACAATATATTCATCAAGAACAAACGAAAATCATAAAAATAAAGGAAAAAGAAAACTCATTCTTCACGAACAACAGCAACGCAAAAGATAAAATAAATGCCGGCAACCAAGAAATTGGAGTTCATTCCTAGAAACACACATCAAGAGGATAAGACAAATTTCCACACAAAAAAAGAACCAGAAAAACATTTTTTAAAAAAAATCTACCAAACTTCCAGCCCATGATCTACAAATCAAACACGTCGAACGGGCACATGACATTATCTTTTGATTTCTTTCTGGCAGATCACTTCCCCTACAAATAAACCACAAAAAAATGTCTAACCAAAGTTCATAACCAAACAGAAAGAATTTAATGGCAGCATATGAATAAGGTACCTTGGCTGATCTTGGAACCGGGGAGCATGGCAAAAATTACAACCGATGAAACCATATCCCAACCAATTATTCAACATCATAGCTTAAGACTCATGCCAGGAAGAACTAGAGTTCATCAATGAATAAGGAACAGCTTGAAAATCCACAAAAAGGGCAAAAAAAAAAGAAAAAAAAAACTTCTGAGCAAAATGCAATGCCACTGATTATCTTAATTCACCATGTACATGAAAAGAACAACCATGCCTGGCAGAGTGAGAGCAACCTGTGATAGAAGAGTCATTAGTGCAAACAAAAATTAGATATTTATATGACACTAAGGTTGTAGTCTATGGATCCCGAATTATATTCTTTAAACTTCAAACAAAGACCGGATCAATGCTTTCGATGGATGAAGAAATATTAACTCTACAAGCTAAAATAATTGAATTTGGGATCCATAGACTAAAAAATAGCCCATTTTCTGTAAACCAATCCAAATTGGTCCTTTAACCAAATTGTTCCCTGTATATTCGGACATAAGGAATATAATGCTCTTGCAATGTGCTTGAATCTTGATGGTTTGAATACATTTGATTTGTTTCCGTGAATCTAGCATTCACTCAACCGTGATGCGTGATAATGTGTGTCATGTCTGATAGAGAAACATTTGTTCCAAATCTCAAAATTTAATGAGTCAAATGTGCACTTACATCTTGAAAGTAATCGCTCACTAAATTCTCCCCGCAAGTCACTCTATTTCTTGAATTTCCACATCAAACTCAAATTGAATTAATTCACACACTGGGAAGGCAAAACATAAATAATCAAATGGCCGCCAATTTTATCTAAAGTTGAAAATAACCATTAATATAATAAATGCGTGCCCTTTACCACAAAAAAAAACAACCAAAAAGGGGAGATGCCCTCGATCACTTCGCCTCTTAGGTATCCGATTACCCACCCAATACATAGGCATGGTCTCACCCAAAAGGTTCGGGGTGACCTTCTCCGAAGGTTTGAATTGCTCAAGATGAAGCTTAGTAACTTCTTGGGCGAAGATGGCTTCAAGCTGGGACAGTTGAGTCAATGCAATTTGCCTAAAGAGAGAAATGTCGATTAAGTGTAATGTAAAAAATGCTCACCTTGAACTTGAATACCACCAACTTAGTAACCATGTTTTGCAACTAGAGAAACTGATTCTTTTAATATGTAAGAAGATCCTAACGAATGAAAAAAGATGGAAACAAGCATGAAAATAATACCTTGATCGAGATCACAAAATGAAAATTACCTGCAGATATCAAGATGCCAAAAATAAAACATCAGTTAAATCAAAAATGAAACTGGAACAAATAAAAAGTTTCAACATATAACGAGGACCGGTATTACAAAAATCAAGATTAAAATAACAATTTATATTTGAAAAAAGTCCAAAAAATCTCCGAGAACTCGTAGGAAGGAGAATTTAAAGTCGTGCAAATCAAATCTCCCAAGAACATTTACATGTTCCAGATTATTGAAACACTGGGTTATAAGCTTGTCCAGGACAACAAAAGAACCCATCAAGTCTTATACGTAACAAAAATCATTTTATACCCGATCGGTTTGAGGAACATCCGAGAATATAAGATCCACCATTCCAACCAACATTACAGATCTCCCGGGATGCGACATCTTCAATGATGGGGATGACCTTAGTTCGCTTCTTTGACATATTAACAAGATCCCCGCCTCTCAATGTGAAAACTCAACAAAGATAGACCACTCCAAATTGCAGAATTGCACCACAATTAACAAATATAAAATTATATTAATATCATAAAATTAAAATAAACTGAACATATAGAGAACAACAACCAACTTACAGGTCCAACAATGTGAGGAGACATGTGACACGATGATCCCTCGATCTTTGCTTCAAGATAGAGTACTTTCGAGTTCGGGAACTGAACAACAAAAGAAAGCGGTGAGCAAAAATGGTGCAAGCAGAGTACATAATTAAGTAAAGAATGAAAGAAAAAAACATCAAAAAAAGTTCAACAAAATCTGTAGGAAAGAATCACCACAAAAGATAGACCTTCACACAAAATTGCAATAAAATTGAGTCAATTATTGAAATTTATTAGCAAGCAAATTCAACAAACTCTAATAAAAAGTTAAGGTTGTGCTAGTAAGAAGATTTTTGCATGAAATTGCAATAAAAATTGGGAATACTTGATATTCATTTGACAAATATACACAACCAAAACTTAAAAATATCTCGCTCATGGTAAAATATAAAAGGGGAAATTTCACTAAACTACCTTATGGTTTGCCTCTTTATCAATTATAGGCTTGTGGTTTGACTTTGAGCATTTTAGTACCATGAAATCTAATCCAAGAGCATATTGGTGCCATAACGTTAAACTTGCCGACGTAGTATTAAAAAAAAACATGAAATTATATATATAAACATGTCAAAAATCCATTCTTTTGGTCAAAAAAATCTGAGATAAATAATTGAAGTTTGCACAAGTCAATAATCATGAACAATAAGAAATCTAAAATTTTATTTTTGAAAATCAAACAACTAAAACAATGATACTTGTCTACATAGGCATTTATTACCCTTTATGTGTATTTCTGAAAATCAAACACCAAGTTATTTTACTGCAACTACCAATTGAATCCTCTTGCTGAAAGTAGCCATACACATGTCTCTAACCTCCAACATAGACATACAACATAAATTCTCATAGTATGTACATTGTGATTATATTGGAACATCAAGTCAATAAAAACACCTTATTGTTTGAAGAATGAAGATCACCTTATGCACAACAGAAAATGATGTCAGAGAATTAGCCATGAGGATTTAATCACAAACAGATTCAATAACAAAGTTCTAAGGAATATGAAAACCAAGTAGAAGACACAAAAAGCTAAGCCCTGCCAAGCCCCTCCAGCTATACCAAACTAAGCCAGTTCCTTTCAATAACTTGATACAGGAACCTGCTACCAATATTGAAAATCAACTTTCAGCTCATAGAAGACAACAATAGTGGCATGAGTGATGCTATAAGATTTCATCTTTAGACTAATAATTCCACGAGACATTGTGTTTGATTGATAAAACTTATTTCTTTCATTAACCACTGTTCAACTAAACATGAAGTAAATTGTTATGCACACACCAAGGAACCCCCAGTAAATCACAGCATCAACACACACAAGAGATGGAAGGAAATACTGAAATGTCTATTAAGGAACTGGATAACAACAATCAGTCTCCCAAACAACAACATTAACAAAAGAAACAACACCCAAGCATTCGAGAGGCTTGGTTCTTCCCTGACCGAAAGCAGAGCTCACAATACCAAGTTTCTACACGCCTTCACTCCCTCCCCGCCCCTTCTCTTATATCCTCCCTTCAGCCCCAAAAGCAAAGACCCTCCTCTTTGCCAGCTCAGCAACTCAGCAACCCACTACTCCATAATATCAGCCCTCTTTTCCAATACTGCCCTTCCTGCGCCTCAGATAAGTGAATCGCACTGGGGGCCTAACATTACCCCCTGCCCAAAGACGCACCTTGTCCTCAAGGTGAAAAGTGGGAAATTGTTGTTGGATCATGTGGAAAGCTTCCCACGTCGCCTCGAACTCAGGTAATGACTTCCATTTCAGCAGGACTTCGAGCTCCCCTGGTTCTCCTTGCTTCTTTGGGCGCACATCCAGCAATGCCTCTGGCTCCACGATCATTTCAAGGTCCTCATTCAATAAGGATGGCAGATCAGTGGGCGAATAAGTGGTGCCCTGAGCACGCCGCAGCTGGGAGATGTGGAACACCGGGTGTATGGACGTGGTGGAGGGAAGCGCCAGCTTGTACGCTACAGCACCGATCCGCTGAAGCACCTTGAAGGGGCCGTAGTAACGGGCAGCCAATTTCTCATACCTGCGTTGAGCTATCGAGCGTTGGCGATAAGGCCGGAGCTTCAAATAGACCAGGTCCCCTTCATCGAACTCATCATGGTGACGCTTGGTATCTGCCTGCAGTTTCATCCTCTGCTGAGCGCGCAGGAGTTGCATTCGCAGGTCATCCAAGATTGCGTCGCGATCCTCGAGCTGCTGCTCCACCTCTGAGACCCGCAGTGAGAACCTTTCTACCGTAGCGGATGAGGCGAGGGGGATCACGACCATATAAGGCACGAAATGGGGTGCATTGCGTCGAAACATGGTGGGAAGTGTTGTACCAGTACTCGGCCCATGCTAGCCACCGGGCCCAAGTGCGTGGCTTTTCCGACGCAAAGCAGCGCAGGTAAGTCTCCAAGCATTTGTTGACAGCTTCCGACTGGCCATCCGTTTGCGGATGATAGGCCGTACTGCGCTTAAGCGTAACCCCTTGTAGTTTGAAGAGCTCACTCCAAAAATGGCTCACATACACCCGATCGCGGTCAGAAATGATGGATTGCGGCATGCCATGGAGCCTCACCACTTCCCGAATGAAGAGCCCGGCCACTGACGCTGCAGTAAATGGGTGTTTGAGCCCGATAAAGTGAGCATACTTGCTCAATCTATCGACTACCACCAGGATAGTGTCCACTCCTTCGGACCGAGGTAGTCCCTCGACGAAATCCATCGTCACCTCGTCCCAAACATGAACCGCAATGGAATTGGGTGGAGTAGACCCCGGCGGTGTATGCAGCGGGCGGTGCTTTGTTACATTGGCAAATCTCGCACTCTTGTACAAACTTGGCAATGTCTTTGCGCATTCCCACCCAGTACGGCTCCGTCGCCATCCGTTGAAATATCTTGGTTTCCCCGGAGTGTCCCCCAATTGGAGAAGAGTGGAACTCAGCAATTAGGGCAGGCAGCAACTGAGAAGCTCGTGGGATGACTAGCCGGTCATGATAGTACACCACACCATTGACCACTGCAAACCCATACGGCGAAGTACCTGAGCTAACCTCGGCCCTTATCCCATTGAGAAACTCATCCTTTGCCAGTTCTTGCTGCAGGGCATCCCAATGCTTCCATTGTGGGCAGGTCATAACCATGCACTCGGCCTCCCCCGGAATCCTTGACAGTGCATCCGCCACTCTGTTACTTGCGCCGCTGCGGAATTGGATCTCAAAGTCATACCCCATAAGTTTTCGCACCCACTGTTGGTATTCCATTCCTATAATCCTCTGTTCCAATAGGAACTTCAAGCTTTGCTGATCCGTCCGCACTATAAAGCGACGCCCGAGTAAATAGGGCCGCCATTTGAGCACAGCGAAGACAATGGCCATCAACTCCTTCTCATAGATGGATTTGGAGCGAGCACGTGGACCCAACGTATGACTGTAAAAGGCAATGGGTCGCTGTCCCTGTGCCAATACAGCGCCTAACCCAAACCCGGAGGCATCCGTTTCAATGATGAATGGCTGAGTGAAATCCGGCATGGCAAGGACTGGGACCTTGGACATGGCTTCCTTGAGTTCCTGAAAAGCTCTATCGGCCAGCGTGTCCCAAGAGAAACGATCCTTCTTCAGCTGATCAGTCAATGGTAATGCAATGTGGGCATAACCGGCCACGAACTTGCGATAATACCCCGTCAGCCCCAAAAAACCTCTTAACGCCTTCAATGAAGTAGGGGTCGGCCAATCAATCATGGCTTGCACCTTGGGCCGGGTCGTGACCACACCACCCTGTGTAGGCTATTCGATGGCCTTAAATTCACATTTCTTCCTGTTCACGAAGAGGTTGTACTGCTGTAACAAGTCCAACACCAGCCCTAAATGTTGTTGGTGAGCAGTTTCTGTGGCGCTATAAACTAGAATGTCGTCGAAGAATACAAGGACAAACTTGCGGAGATACGGCCGAAAGATGTCATTCATGAGAGACTGGAACGTCGCCGGTGCGTTGGTGAGGCCGAACGGCATGACGAGGAACTCGTAATGACCGTCGTGAGTGCGGAAGGCGGTCTTGTGAACATCCTCTGCCCGGACCCGGATTTGGTGATACCCGGACTTCAAATCCAACTTTGAGAAGATCTGAGCACCATGCAATTCATCCAGGAGCTCCTCGATAACCGGAATGGGGTATTTGTTCGGCACGGTGGCTCTGTTAAGCGCCCGGTAATCCACACAGAATCGCCAAGAACCATCTTTCTTCTTGACCAAGAGGACGGGACTCGAGAAGGGGCGTAAGCCATTTGGCCCGAATGATCCCAACTGCCAACATCTCCTTGATAAGTCTCTCAATCTCATCCTTTTGAGCATGAGGATACCGGGAAGGCCTGACGCTGATCGGAGGACAGCCGGGATGTAACACGATCGCGTGTTCATGACCTCGTGGAGGCGGTAACCCTGCAGGTAAGCAAAAAACCCCACTGCGCGCGTCCAACACCGGCTGCAGAAATGTGGGACATCCCATATCCTCAGTCACCGGGCCGGTGAGCTCGCTAAGCTCCACCACAAACCCTGAGGCTGCTTGCTTGAGGGTCTTGATCAATGTTTTCAAAGAGACCAGGGATCGACCAAGAGAGGGATCCCCCTTTAGAGTAACCGTATCTTGACCGAGAGAGAACTTCATGACTTGGGTCTTCCAGTTGATGTGAGTCATCCCCAAGGTTTCCAGCCATTGGATGCCAAGGATAACATCGGAGCTGCCGAGTCCCAGCGGTAAGAAATCCTCAACTATGTCGATGCCCTGCAGATGCACTGCTACCCCCCGGCAAATTCCCTCGCCACGCACGGCGTCCCCTGTTCCCATAGTCACCCCATAAACCCCAGTTTTAGAGATGGGTACCTGGAGTTGCTTCACCAATTCGAGGGAGATGAAGTTGTGCGTGGCCCCTGGGTCGATGAGGGTGACTACCTCCTGAGCTCCGATCTTCCCTTTAAGCTTCATGGTCTTCGGGTTCGTCAATCCTGCCACCGAGTGGAGGGAAACCTCGACAACTTGACTGATCTCCACCGTCTCGAGCGCGGGTGCAGGTTCGCTTGGCGGATCGGCCTGCTCGATGCTTTGCTTCTGGCCCGCCGCTGTCCTCGTCCGGTCGTCGGCACGCTCAATTCCCGTTCAGAGCTGGCCGGTGCCCGGTGCCCACTTCGCGTCAGCGGCGGTATGCGGCCCTTCTCTACTCCCTTTTGAGTGGCCTCGAATCGGCCACCACGGACTCCACCCCGGTCTTCACCGGTGGCAAATGGCCGAGGCCTCAACACGCCGTCGCCCGGCCCTCACTGGAGTGGGAGCGCCGATCCCAGCCAAGACGCACGCGTGAGGCGGAGCCTCCCTTGAAGTCACTGTGGGCCTTAGTGAGGAGTAATTTCTCTTCCACCATCTGGGCTAGGTCCATGGCTCGGGCCACATTGATGGGCTCTAAGAGGCGCACTTCAACCCGAATTTCTGGTTTGAGCCCATTAATAAAGTTTCCTAGGGCTAACTCATCAGAGATCCCTTCCAAAGGGGCAGATAACTCAATGAAGCGCCGCTTGTAATCACGGAAAACACCGTCTTGTTGTAACGCCAGCCACTGTTCGTGGAGGGAGCCGGCGTGGGATGCCCGGAATTGTTTCAGCAGCAAGATCTTCATCTCCTCCCACAAGACCATCGTGCGCTTCTTACTCTCCCATTGGAACCATCGAAGAGCGTCGCCTTCGAAGGCGAGCACCGCGGCCTCCAATTTCTCTTCATTAGAACAACGGTGGAAGGTGAAATAACGCTCGGCCTTCAGGATCCACCCATCGTGGTTGGTCCACGTCGAGCAATGGCATTTCCAATTTCCGGGATCTGAAATCCTGGCGAGGACCTGGGATCGGGGAATTTTTGGGCATCCTGTGTGGATCTCCCCCATTCGAACCACGTGGATCTCCCCCATTCGAACCACTCCCGCCGGTGTCCACCGGGCAGTCAGCATAATCAAACGCAAGGGTTGCCTCCGGCCGGGACAATAGGAGCTCCAACCTCTTGGAGACGAGCTGCATCTCCTCTTTCAGGGAAGAGAACTCGCTGATTGTCCTGGACGCTGCGGTGTAGTTCCTCTTGGACAGCACCAAGCGCCTCCTCCACTTGATCTACTCGTTGGTTGGCGTTCTTCGCCCATCTACCCAAGAGGCGGCGTCTCGATACCAATTGTTATGCACACACCAAGGAACCCCCAAGTAAATCACAGATCAACACACACAAAGAGATGGAAGGAAATAATGAAATGTCTATTAAGGAACTGGATAACAACAATCAGTCTCCCAAACAACAACATTAACAAAAGAAACAACACCCAAGCATTAGAGGCTTGGTTCTTCTCCCCAGATCGAAAGCAGAGCTCACAATACCAAGTTTCTACCGCCTTCACTCCCCTCCCGCCTTCTCTTATATCCTCCTTCAGCCCCAAAAGCAAAGACCCCTCCTCTTTGCCACCAAAGAACTCAAAGAACCCACTACTCCATAATATCAGCCCTCTTTTCCAATACTGCCCTTCCTGCGCCTCAGATAAGTGAATCGCACTGGGGGCCTAACATAAATCCAACTAAAGAGACCAAAAGAATTTGAAATATTGAGAACATTTAGTGCGCTAGAAGAATTTTACAGCAAAAGCTTTCTCTTGGATCATTGAAGCAAATAATAGCAAAATTAAAGCAGCCACAGGGTTTGCATCAAAGAAATAACGACTAAAATCAAGACAAAAAAAGTTCCAAAACAATAAGAAAATGCCATTTCAACCAAAAATCCAGGACAACAAGAACCCAAATCCAGAAAGAAAATAAAAACCAGATAAAACAAAGAAATCTTAAAACATTGATCAACCAAATGTCAACAAAACCATCTTAAATCTTAAAAACATGGAAAAAAAATGGATAAAATCAACAAAGCCACAAAAAAAATGTGTTATGTATATATATGACACATTTGTTATGGGAGAAAGAATACATCAAGTTGAATTCGAAGGTTGGTCATTTTTTTTTTTAGTTTTTGCAATTCTGCAACATCAAATAACAAGAAATTTTTTGCAAATTCAGATAATAGATACTGAATAATGCTCCCATATATTTGGAATAACTTTTAAAAGTTTGTGGCCTGCATCATTCAATTAAAACCTGTATCTCAAGATGTAGATTTAGGAAATAACTGGAGCAATAGTGTAACTTAATCTAACTTGAACCAAAGAGTACACAACCTTCAGCATTTTCAATTGCCAAACTCATCTCATTAGATTTTCTCTGTTACATTTTGCAGCACTTGATCAAGTAAAAAAATAATTAAATAAAACATTTTTTTAGGAACGGTGATTAAAATAAATAAATAAATGTACTTCCAGGATAGCTTCATAGAAACTAGTGAAGAATGCAACAAACAAAGAGTATATATATCTTTCTTTTTTATTTTGACAAAGGCGATAAGCACCCCCACAGGAGAAATCGAAAGGACAGGCCCAGGCGTGGAGCAACCTTAACACATCTGAGCCCTCACCTTACCTTACAGGAGCAGGGGCCTGATCCCGGTTTGTCCAAAAGAACATTCTCACGCCCTAAAAAGAGACCCGGGTACCAATAGGCCGGGATGCCGTCAGTAGAGATTCACATTCATGACAAAAAAAAAACGTGAAAACCATTCAGATACAAGGACTTCCAAACTCATCTTAAAGCTCATAACAAAGATGACAACCAGCTAACCGGCTAGTGATGCACTTGCTCTGGGACCTCGATTTGCAAAAAAGTAAAGGCTCAAGTTTGGAGAATTATGCATATAAAAGAGTAGCTGAAACATGTATCACGCATGTAATATGCCAGTTCGATGGATGAAACATGTAACATGCACATAGATAATCCAAAAAAGTTAGAGTCTCAAGTTTGGAGAATTATGCATATAAAAGAGTAGCTGAAACATGTATCATGCATGTAATATGCCAGTTCGATGGATGAAACATGTAACATGCACATAGATAATCCAAAATGTATGTAATATGACAATTCAGGATTCAATTCTGAGCAGAACCATCAATGCTTTTCTAAGGGCAATAAAATTGTTGTACATTTTAATTCAGGTAGTGTTTGAATACCAAGGGATGTTGAGATGGCTGTACAGTCGGTTGTTATTAGGATGTAGGGCGATGAGGATGAGCACATCCCTAAATCCATGAACCTCATGGCATATCATCCACTTTCATTGCAGTTTCCCATCTGTCTCCATACTTCATGCCCTTCTTTATCCATTCAACCTAGCAAAAAAAAAAAAAAAAAAGGAAAAAAAAAAGAAACTAGATTTACATACCTTGCTCAGACAACAAAATCATGGATATCCATATTCCTTGCCTAAAAGACATTCTACTAAAACCTAATCCCATCAAATAATAACAAAGCACCTAACTATCTAGGGGCCATACACAAAGCTATTTTCATGTGATTAGCACAAATACAGGTTCACTACACATAATAAAGGGTATCAAAGATTAAATTGGTTTACTCTTACTGCAAGCCAGTACATTATCTAAAATTAATAAAGCATATGCCTTTTAACCTTCAGTTCCATATTCATTGGCTCCAAGAAAACCCATCATCAGCATCTTGAGAAAGTTCTTTGGATCTTCAATTTCATTGGTTATAAGATCTCAGTAACATTATTTAACCATGCCAACTTCCAAAAAAATACACATGTAACACCATAACATACTTCTTCAAAGTTGATAAAGGCCAAATCTTCACGTCCCAATACTAAAAATAGGGTTGCCATTCATCACAGATCAAGATATTTCACCATCAACGGAGAAAATTGAAGTTCTTATCTAATCAATGTCACATGCATTTTTAATTAACAACGAATAAAGTATTATAGCTCAAAAATTTCAATTTAACACATTTTTCCTGTAGATAAAATGAGTCAAAATCCTAATAGAATCCATCTCGAGTTTGAACAATCATTCAACTGGTTCTCCAAAACATATAAAAACTTTCAGGTAAAATTTAAGAACAAAGCCTTGATGCAAACATGCATGTAGTCTCTTAGACAAAGCTTTTAAAGATAACATACTTTGGTTGATCTTGAATACTCTTTCCAACCAATCCCCACCCAGCATCATCTCTTTTTCTCACATTATTTAGACACCAGCATTTTTTATGATTGTATCTTCCGGTAGGCTTTTGGGCCACACCAGCTAGAATATCCTCAGATATATGGTTTATGAGGCAAAACCACCATAAAATTTCTTGCATATGAAATAATATATTCATTTGAATGCTTTATGCATTTATTTAAGTAGACTCTAGCATGAATGAGGCATAACTATGTTAGACTACTTGCTACTAGATTGAACCTCAAAATAGTATTTCATGTAAAACCAGCTTCATCTATTCAACATATTACTTATAATTTGAAAACTGGTCACAACTAATATAAGAGGCCCATATCCTTAAAGTGATTGTGTTCCTTTATATGTTTTTCTTCTTACTTTGTTGGACTTCAATTAACAAAACCACTTTGTTATCACTTGAAAGAGGCTAACAACCACACATAGAAAAAAAATAAAAATGTGGCCAGAGAAGTAATCTATACCAGATTACTAGAAAAGAAGGAAAAGTATACACAACAAAGTTACAGTGAAAATTTTAAGGGAGAATGAAACCCTTTAGTGGTATGTCTCCTCTAGAGTAATGGAATCTAGAGCTTCCTTCCCCATAACAATTATCCTCAATCAGATTTTCTAAAACAAAAGGACATGGAGAACCATGGATGCAAAACTTTCTGTATATAACAAACAATCCATGTTTGAGACTGGTCAAGAGACCTTTCAATGCACGCAAGATGCCACCACAAAAGCACATTTGAACAGAAGGTTGCAAGTTGAAACCAATTGACATAAACCAACAAACTGCAACAGAAACCAAATAGAGAAAAAAAAAGCTGAAGCCAAAGAAAGTACATCAGAAATTGCACAAGACATGGTTAACAATCAGCAGTAATCTAAGAGAAATATAACATACCAGGGGAAACACAAAGTAAACAACAATAATAACTGACTAAAGTTCAGGTATTTTAACTTAAACCCACAAAAATAACTCCTACATCAAAAAGGATTTAACATGGTTACACATTACTGAAATTTCCCAAGCTGGCTACCATTTGATCGAGAGATATAAACCAGCAAACAAGTAAGGACATTGTTGTTCACCATCCAAAACCACAATAACTAAAGTTAGCGATCAACCTGATTTTGCCAAGCTATCAATGACCAACTGAATAGCCTCCTTATTCTTATCAAGCCATTGCAAGCGATGCCTCATCCTGGCCAGCTCCAATTTAAAAAATCTCCTCTCCAAAAGTCTTGCCTTTTCGGGGTCAACCAACTTCAGCCCTCTCTTTAGAAGTGACAAGCTGATATCCCCATGCCCTGCCTGAGCAACCGCCCTCCACATAAGTTCATAGCGGGGATCACCCTCTGGAATATACAAGATCATCTTAGACCAGTGAAGATGGATTTGGAAAGAGAAACATGGATTGCAAACATAAAAAGACATGTTTCATTGCTGCTGATGTATTTTTACTGTCAGATATTAGTAGCAGCATATTGTGAAAATTTACATCTATTGAGATAAAAGCATTTATCTCTAAACAATTACAAACATCAGCCGTTTATTATTTAGTTACTAGATTGAAAAAAAAAAAAAAAACACCTTAGTAAAGAACAAGAATTTTATGAAATTTGATTGGATTAGGATAGAAGTGGACCCAGTGTTAAGAGTAGATGAATGCAACATTGACTAGTGCTCTTTTAGTGAGACAGGCTGGCTTTAGATCAAAATGTGATTCTGTGGTGATACACATCAACATTTGAATCTGTGAATTTTGTAGATATAACAAGGCTGAACTCCTAAAGTGATGTTATCATGGTTTAAATAGTTTGGATGATCAAAAAAAGGGACCCGACATGTCAATGGAGTGTCAAGAAAGGAAGGAGGAAATGCAATGCTAACCACACGCACACCTGGTCCACTCTTCATGAGGCAATTGAAACACACAATCAAAAAATGTTATTTTCCTTGTTCTCTCATCTATCTACATAGAACATGGCCTTGCTCTTTTCATCAATGAAGGAAGGTATAACCTTACTTACCTTCCTCCTGATCCTTCAGCACTTTCAAAACCGACTTGCCTTTACTCTTCACTGATTTCCCACTGCTCTTGGGGACTTCATTAGGATTAGGATTATCTGGCCACCATATCTGCTTTGAGAGCTCAAAAATCTCCTGCTGTTGTGGATTGGAGAACTTGGGGCCTGTGTTGTTCTTGCACTCAGAAGCATTGGTCCGGAACTTCCTCTTGAGACCTCTAATCTTCGTCCCAAGCTGGCACTTGGTAAACTCCAACCCAACGGATTTCTTCAACAGGGAATGGATAGCATCCAGGTCAGCACTAGAGATAGTGTTAGACGGGGGTTCAGTGCCCTTGTCAGAATAGAAGGCAATAATGGCCTTAAGGATCTTGATCTCATCGTCCACTTCCCAAATCCTCATGAAGGGCTTCTTCTTTTCAGTGTTCTCCGGCTCAGAAGGGGCCGAATCCCTCGGCCGCTTCCTGCCTGATACGGCAGGTGTTACAATGCCAGCCGCTGTGGGCTTCTCAGAGGGCTCGGGCTCGGGCTCGGGCTCGGGCTCGGGCTCGGGCTCGGAACTAGAGGCAGAAGTAGCCATGGAAACCGGCTTCTTTGAAAGCTGCTGCTTTTCCTCATCGCTGGTGCCGGTACCCTCGTCGTTGTCGTCGTCGTCCTCATCTTCCTCCTCCTGCTGCTTATCATCTTCTTCATCACTTGAACCTTCTTCGTTCTCCTTCTCATCTTTCTTCACCTTCTCATCTTTCTTGAAGGAAACTTCCTTCTTCTTCTGGTCTTTCTTCTGGGAAACGGGGGGTTCATCCTCATCATCAGAGTTTGGTTTTTGGAGGGATTTGGAGGGCTTGGTTTTTGGGGAAGTGGATTTTAGAGATGGTTTTTTCGCGGGTGGAGGAGAGGCGGCTTGCTCCTCCTCCGACTCCGACGATGATGAGGAATCGGAGGAGGGAGGGCGTTGCTTCGAAGCCATCGGACGCCGACGCTCAGAAGTTCCAGAGACTCTCTCTCGAGATCAACTATAATGAAGAAGCACATTCGAGTAACCAACTATTTGTATTAAATACTAAATGTCCATTGTATTAAATTTGACAGTGGTTTATTTTGATGAATTAAATCTTTAAAATATTTATAATAGAATCTCTGGAATTTTTTTAATTATTTTTTCTGAACAATAAAAGGGCTGCTCTGCTGCAAAGGAAAACAGCGAAATTTATTGATAACGAAACAGAGGTGTTTGATGAAACGCAGGAGAGAGGGAGAGTGAGAGAGAGAGGACAGGGCATTGGATGAACCAGTGAATGCATTGATGCCGCATGGGGAAAGGGCCGAAAGGCAAGGCGAGCCATGCCCCCCGAATCAATGACAATTGACGAGTGACGTGATTTGATGCGTACTTGAAACAGACAAAATGCTCATTGTTCCGCCCATGAGCCCCACAAAAGACTCTCCCACTGCTGTGCTCATGCTCATCATTCTCTCCCGCTCTCGTCATCCGTCTATTTGTCTATTGGTTGGGAAATGCTCTCCCACACTCACTCTTCCCTGTTACCCAATTCTTTTAACCAAACCAAATAAATTAACTAATATTCTATTTTTATTTTATAAAAAAAGTATTTGTGTTCTCACTCTCGTTCTCATATGACATTTTCTTAGAAAATAAAAAAATAAGATTCATTTAATATTATTAAAGAAGAACAAACTAGATCATCAAGATTAGCTCAAACTTGATTTGGGAGCCTAAAGTGGGAGCACAACAACATATTATTGGTTGATTTTCATCAACCAACTGTGAAGCCTTGTGTGTGGTTCTTTTGTTTGACATTTTCTATCATAGGATATTGTCTCATTTATAAACATGAGACAATATTATTTGACGTGAGCATATCTACATTGAGATTTTATTTCTACTAGAATTAGTGATCACATAAAATAATGGTTGAGCAGAATGAGAGACAGCTTCTGTTTGATAGGAAAATATTCCACTTAAAATTAAAAATAAAAATATTAATAATAAGATAGTTATATAGCTTATATGCATTAGTGAGTGGATTATTAGTGAATTATAAGTGTTTTGATTTGAGTGTTTTTTCTTTCTCAAATTATTATTATTATTATTATTATTTTTGAGTAAGTTGATATAAACCACATTAAAGTAAGATAATTCTCTCTCTCAAATTGTTAAGGAGAGAATCATGTTGATGAGTTATACATATATAACCTACTAATTATATATATAGATATAATAGAAAAGATAATTCAAATTGATAGAAGATGGGTTGAAGATCCAACCCCTGAACATAATGTATAGAAAATTAATTACATTTCAATTCATATTTAATAACTATACATTTTACATCTTCATTTGCTTTGATTTCTCAATTGTTATGACTAGTCAAATGGTCAAATACCCAATTTAGTCCCTCTATTATTATGATTTGTCCCTTTGAGTCCCTCTAATATAAAACGTGCCTTTTTGGTCCCTTTAATTTTACGTTTGTGCCTTTTAAATCCCTCCCTGCTTAGTTTATAAGGACCAAAAAGACCTGAAAAATATAAATAAAGGGACCAAAAAAGCTTATAGAGGGACTTACATTTCTCAATCGGGAAAATAGAGGGACCAAAAAGATACGTTTTATATTAGAAGGACCAAAAAAGACAAATCATAATAATAAAGGGACTAAATTGGGTATTAGACCCTAGTCAAATTAATGAATTTTGCAAAGTTAGAAAGTTTTATATATATATATGATCAACACAAAGTTCTCATGACATTGCATTACAGCGCTAATTACCCTCAAGAAGCCGGAAGCCGGTTGCCGGTTGGAACGAGATGACATGGCGGTACCCATACTAACTCACTTTTATTACATGGTGATGTGACAAATTATTTTAAAATAATAATATATACTTTTTAAATGAGAATTCAAACAAGCTGACATAGTATTCTAATGTGACATTAAATTTTGAAATAAATAATTATCATTAATACACCAATTACAATTAATACAATCAAATATTAAAATAAAATGACTAACTAAGTTTAGCCCTGACCCTAAATACGTCTCTCTTGTTCTGCTTCATCGGGATCCGCCGCCTCGCCAAAGCCGACCAACGTCTCCCACATCCCTCAGCGCAGACTTGCCACCATAGATCGTTGTACCCCCGCCGCTGGTGCCAAGTCTGGATGGATGAGGATCCACGGGGTTTGGATCGAACACCTCAAGAACTATTGGAAGTTGCGAAGGCGCAACTCCCCCATCGTCTATGGACCTTCCGTCGAAACCCTAGTTCGGATCCCACCCTTGATCAAAAACCCTATCCCACCACAGCTCTAGGGCTATCAATCCATTGATTCTTCAACTAAACCCAATTCTTCTTTACTACGAGGAATCAAAACCCTAAATCAGATGTTTCCAAACACAAAAACCAAAATCAATGAATGAAAAATACATCTGGTGAAGAGTTTCCCAATTCTAATCGAAGAACACTCACAGCCCGATAACAGAAATTCTAAGGGTCCGTTTGATACGCGAAAGAGAACAACACAAGAGTACAACACAGTACAAGTGGTTGTGGGACAACACAACTGTTTGTACTGTTCTTTATTTGATATTCAATGGACATCACAAAACTTTTTATGTTGTTCTCCTTTTGTTTTGCACAAGTACTGGACAAAAAAACTATAACATTACTATAATACCCTTGTGCTTTCTTATGTTGTTTTGGAGTAAATTTTTTTAGAGTTTTAATATAAGTTGGGGGCAAAATTGTTTTTAACTTGAGGCCAATGTCGTAATTTTCATATAAGTTGGGGACAATGTTGTAATTTTTAATATAGATTGGGGGCAAAATTGTCTTTAAGTTGGGGGTATTGTTATAATTTTAATATGAGTTAGGGGTAAAATTTTCACGCCCCGACCCTGATCGAGGGACCTCGAGCACGTGAACAGATCGGCCGTACCCAAGTGGAGACGAGCCCCACTCGAATACAAGGCCTAAGTAATAGAAGCAGATAACAAATAACTCAAATTTAGTAATTGGATAAAATCAGAGTCACAACGAAAGTAAAATCATTAAGGGTCTACATGCCCTACTTATGGTCCAGGCCCTATTAGGGTCCTACAATATAAACATCTTTCTCTCAAAGGAAGAATGAGGTCCTCGAACCTCCACAAGTCAACCTAGTCCTTCAGACTCCGAGTCCGAGTCACCCACTCTCGAGACACGAAAAAGAAATAAAGGAAGCAACCGCATGAGCTTTCCAAAGGAAAGCCCGATTAAAGTACCTACTTGAGGAATCTCAAGGAAATCCAAACCCGATGCAGGATGACGTATGATAGGTCAGAAAATGAGCAAATCAAAGATCATCAATCAACACCAACAGGGCCACGCCCCGCTCAAAACAAAACCCTGGGATTCTACAACGGTAGGGCTCCTAACCACAAGATCTCAACAAAGTACTCCTGAGAGTTCACAAGTCATCTCCCTAGTCGGTCATCAGCCTAAGCTGAAAACGATCCTCGGTCCATGGTCTAGTAACTATCCAAAACATGGACGTACCTTGTCAGCATATCATCCCACTGACGGGAAAACAAAGTTTACCAGCGTTTTACCCCACTGGCGGGAAAACAAAGAGTACCAGTATTACCCCCTCTGGCGGGAAACAAAGAATACGAGGATGGGAGAATCCTTTAAACAGCATAGTTGATGTATACCTACCCGGCCAGCGCACAAGCTCACGTGATTCCACGGCTACGTGCCGGTCAACAGGTAGGCACACTCAACACTCACAAGCATACCCTACAGGTTGCTATCATCTCAACAAGCGTAGATATCCAAGAGATCAAAATACGAGTGTGTGCAATCATATCAAATTATGATATCGATGGAGTAATACCCCCAAAGGGGCATACAAGCATGCACGAGTATGGAATCAAACATCCAAGGCATGAAAGTAACGTGCACAAGCACGAAATCAAGAAAAGCAATAACAAATAAGGCAACACCAAAGCCAATAAAACACTCTGTAGAGTGGAAGCTAGGCCAAGTAACTTACCAGAGTATCAAAGATCAAACAATGAAAAAGGTACTAGGCAGAAATACTTACATGAAGTCATGTAATGGCAAAGCCAACAAAAACCCATAACTGGGTGGGAGCTAGGCAAAAGTACTTACCTCCTTCTCGAGCTAGAAGCCTCTCCTAGACTCCTCCTGGAATGCTTCTAAGTATCTTCGAGAAAATCTGATAATAGAGTTTCTATTAGAGTTAAAGTTCTAATGAAACCCTATGTCTCTAATTGCACATGCATGACTCTCGTTCTTGTTGGGCTTAGGCCCACTAACGGGTCCTAAGGACCATCTCTCGGGTTTCTGGTCCTTTTCCCCGGTTTATACGTCCTTTGGTTGATCCTAGTCTCAATTTGGTCAAACCTAGTCAACGCTACTTTCATTGGTCGAGTCTAAAACCTCATTTGGTCACCTCTAGGCATTCAAGTTGAATTGGGCCCATTTCTAGCCCATTAAACATTCTAGCTTGGTCTTGGCCTTTTTATACTAAGAAAAGGGCATTTTCGTCATTTGAGTAGCTATAACTTTAGGGTTTAAAGTCATACCCTGCTACTTGAGTGACCCAAGGTTTAGTTTCCTATACTAGCATCCATTACTTTTACCTTTTATTTTATTATTATTACTTAATAATAAAATCTGTTTTAATGAGTTATTTGAGCCCAGTTCATTGGGCCTCCAAAACAATGGACCAAATTCCTATATTACTTAGTCCATGGTTTAACTTAGGAACCTTAGGTTAATTAATTTAATTAACCTCATTAGTCAACTTGGCTCAATAGGTTGACCTACTTTATCTTGATTAACCCTCTTAGTTAAATTCTTTGTTTAGTTTACAAGCCAAGCCCACATTTTAAATTGATCAAGATGACTAGTATTTCTCCAAACGACTGAGCTAACTCAATTTGGACCCAAGTCACCTTAAACCAATTTAATTTGACTAAGTAAACTAACTCAATCTTATTTCTTTAATCATGATGATTAATCTGACTTGATAGCTAGGTTAGACCCAAGCCCAAAGTGGTTTAGTCCAACCAGAGTCCATTTACTAACACCAATGTCCAACTAATCTAATTAACTAGATTAGCTCAATTAGACCAATTCATTTTGCCATTTTAATAAGGTTTTTAAATGAATTAGTCATCCACCATTACCTTAACTAAATTTCCTTTCATAATTATCTTGATTATACTAAATAATCAACTTGATTTTGTCACACTACCAATGCTTCAAAAATATTTAAAACTAATTAACATTGTAACTATACTAGTTAACTAATAAATTTCATTTTGTCACAACTCTAAAGTTATTATTCCAATTAATTAATTCTAACACTGAATTAATTAATTACTGTTTTTTTTTCCTCACCACCTTCTTCTTCTCCCTTAAGCAGCGTGGCCGGTAGAGCTTCAGCCGTCAGGAGGGATCACGGTGGTAGAGTAACCTCTCGCATCGTGCTCCCTCTTCGTCCGGATTCATTCTCGTGCCCAAACCATCACTTGAATGTGGCTCCTTCTCCTCGCTCTACACTTCACGGGAGGAGATCGCCGAGATGGCCGTTCCTCGCCTCGAGCTCCATTCGCCTACAAAGGGTATCTGGAGCTTCCTCTCGGCCTCACGAGCACGTATCGCACCTTCACTGACCCCAATTCCCTCTCCCCGTCGCGCACCACTCGCGGTTAGGTTTAGCATCTCCGGCGAGCTCGAAACCTCACAATCAATGCCTCAAAACTAAAATTCAAACCGGGAACAGAATCCTACCTTGGCTCCGGTCCTTCTGGTGCTGTCGGCGGCGAACGTCGCTCTCCCACGGCCGGGATCCCTTTCTCCGATTGACTCGCCAGTGGCCTTCGCCTTCGAGCTCAATGGTGTCGAGACAGTAGGGCTGAGGCCCCTTTTTATAGCCCTATTGGGTGGCCAGACGAACCGGCAACTCTCGGGATAACGCCACGCCGGCGATGGCCGGGCTTCTCGCACGTAACGGCCGGGGAAGACGGCCGGACTCGCGGCGGCTCGGCCGGGCGGAGAAGCGAGGCCGTGCCTCGTGATCGCCACTCCACGGATGAACGGTGGAGATTGCTTGGATCTCATCCAACGATCCAAAACACTACTTTATGCCTCGGATCCATCAACGTCTAAATCGAAGGCTGAGATTAACATAGGATCAACGGCCAGATCTTGTTCATCTGCCTCGCATCTAATCCATGATCAGATAGATCTAACCTGTGCTTGCCACGTGGCTCTATCCTCTCCCTTGTAATGCTCCGCGATTAACCACGGTCTGAGATCTTTTAATCTCAGCCGCTCATCCATTGTATTAAGATTTTTCTTTGGCAAATTAACGAAAGGTCCTCGTTTTGTTTTATGTTACACTTGAGTCCAACCTGTGAGAGGGGACACTTACGGTCCAGTCCTTGGAACTTTCAATAATTACCAAAAGGTCCTTCTGATCCCCCAACAACCCTAATTAGGATTTTTCTCTGGAAAAATTATTCATGGGTCCCTGGAATGCTTTTAGGTCACATTCTAGTCCATTCTCTGAGAGAGGGGACTATTTCCTTTTAGTCCTTAATACTTTACAAAATTATTTAGAGGTCCTTGAACTCCCAATTATTCCTAATTGGTCTTAAAATCTAATTTAATTCCCTTTTTAAAGCTTTTTAATTCTCCATCCTTCAAGCTTAAGGAATTAAATAAAATTTATGAATCTTATTTTTATGGAATATAACAAAATTTTTATTCCTAAAATTCATGGATTTTACAAAAATTATGTTTAAGTTGGGGGGATTGTTGTAATTTTAATATAAGTTAGGGGCAAAAATATCTTTAAGTAGGGAGCATTGTTGTAAATTTAATAAATTGGGGGAAAAATTGTCTTTAACATAAGAGGGCAATATTGTAAGTTTTTAATATAAATTAGGAGCAAAATTGTTCTTTAGTTGGGGGCATTGTTGTAATTTTAATATAATTTGGAGGCAAAATTATCTTTAAGTTGGGGGTATTATTATAATTTTAATATAAGTTGGGGTCAAAAATGTCTTTAAGTTGGGGGTATTGTTGTAAATTTTAATATAAGTTTGGGGTAAATTTGTCTAAAAATTGGGGGTATTGTTATAATTTTTAATTTAATTTATGGGCAAATTTATCGTTAAATTGTGCTGTCCCTCACAACGTATATTTATGATATCTTTTTGTGATGTACTCAAACACCTTTTTGTACTGTACTCTTATCCATTTGCTAATCAAACACCGTACAAAAAAAATTGTTCTGTGTTGTCCATCATTTTTTGGCGCATCAAACGCACCCTAAAATTGGATATTTATGATATCTTTAATAGGTTATTTACAATCTATTTTCTAGTTTATTTTATTTTTTTAATATATTTTATAGTTTATTCTGTTTTTTTTATTAATACCGCAAATTTAGTATAATTATGATATATTTAATAGGAACCGGATATTTTGCTTTTTATTAACACTAGTGTAATGCACGTGCGTTGCACGACGGCATGTTGAGTTGTTTGATTATTTTTAAAATTTTAATTGATTTTATTTATAATATATTTTTTATTTTTTTTTTATTTTCTTATTAATATTGACTTAATATATTATTATTCATTCATACATATATAACAAAATATATTGACCTTTATACCGACTCTAGAAATGAAAAACTTGTTATTGATTGATTCATATATACACACACACACATACATATATATATATATATATATATATATATATATATATATATATATATATATATATATATATATATGGGCATATATAAATTTTTAATCACAAATGCTATTGAGTATTAACTATAATGTTTCCCATGATGTTATTCACAATAATTTCTCTTTTCTATGCAATACAAAGAAAAATAGAGAATAGTCTAAAAGAAAGCATTGAGGTTCAAGATACTGCAATACTTTCAAATACAAGGAAAGAAGGAAACCATGGGTGGAGCAGATAATTAAAGAAGAAGAATGCGATCTTAAGGAGGAGAAGCAAGGAATTATATCATCACTGTCCTTGTCGAAGAGGCTGAAGATCTCCTTGATATCGAAGATCTGCTTCTCACTTATATAACAACTAATTTTAAAAAAATATAAAATTTATTTACAAATTAAAATTAGTGAAAATTTTATATTAAACCCTTGAGAGAATCATAATAAGATCAACAAAAATAGCACGGCCTCGCCCATCCTTTCCTAATGTCAAAGTGGGATATGTCACAGTCTCATATAAATCAAGAGAGACAGGATGTTAAAAAATAAATAAATTTCATCTACCAAAGAAGATCAAGATTCTTCAATTCCACCTATGAATAATCAATCAATCACCTTAAGGCCTATGCATGAACAGGTTAACATTCTCTTGCCAAGAGGAAATTAAGTCCATATATTTTCTCCTTGAAACAAAGTACTCAGCTAATTTGATTCATTTATACTTCTCATGGACATGTTATACCTTAATTGACTTAAATTCTGTTCTAAACTGGATTACAGTAATGAATATACATAAATAGACAACACTTTATTCAACAAGAGAAATACAAAAGGTGACAACCATTCCTAGAACAAACGATGTTAACTGAATTAAGGTGCTTTTAACTATCGTGTATAATTCCCTGTATTCATTTATGGAAGGACTCCAACAACTGCTATATAAATAAAACTACCGGCTGTAAAATCCTGCAGAACGGCTAGAACTCTTATATGATGTGTATTGCTCTGCCATAGCATTCATTCATCCCATCTATGTCATCCGAAAGACTGAACTGGTCCCTATAGATGTCATTGAAGAATTCCATTCAAAACAGTAGAACTCCAATGAGAACTCCAACAAGACCTCCAATGTCATCAATATATCTTTCTCGCAAACATATACTTTGATACACAAAGGTAATCATATTCACTAAGCACCTTATAATGAAAACTCTAGCCATAGCATGAACTTGTTAAATATCATAACCTAGTCAGAGCATCAAGAGAAAATAAAGCAGTCATAGAAAATACATACATTGCTGCCATACACAAGGATAAGCATCTGTCAATAGTTTTTTATCACATGAACTTAAATAGGAGAAGGGATATGAAGCACACTGCTAGAAAATTGTAATTCAGAATTTTTTTTTTCTATCGAGGTACAAACAAGTGAATTTGAATATGATACTGGTTCAGCAACCATCAATTGCTTTTTTTTATTTTATAAAAAAGGAAGTCAGAAAAAGATAGCTCAATGCAGTTCACTCGCCTTGTCTCCAATCTCAGAAACAAATATCAATGTGAACGCAAAGAAGGAAGCCCCGATTTTGCGGTCAAGTGCACATAAGAGCAAAAGAGCCAACCTTTGTGAAAGCAACAAGTGAAAATGCGACTGTGCATCCAAGTAGGACACCTGAAATAGAAAGTAGATAATGAACTCGAGACAAAGGCTTCCCCCTGGCAATGTATCACACTTACATGAGCTTGGAATCTCAGCAGAAGGAAGTTATGGAAACTCAAAGTTATTAACTTATTAGTGTCTGTTCAGAATAAACTTTAGAAGCCCAAAACTCCCAAAACCACATATATAAAGACTACTTTTGTTAGCATTAATAAAATAGGTGCTACAGTAAATTTACAGGAGCTAAGGCTTTAAAGAGAGAAACCTCTTGAGGAAGTTCATGTGCAAGTAGAAACAAAGTTCGTGACCATCCTTGTACTAAAGATCTCCAACGATAAAAAGATTAAAACCCTAAGTGATGCTTTAAGCTGTCAAATAATGTGATTAATCTATATCATGAACTGACCATACTATGTTCTTCAAATAAATGTAAATAGAGATTAATAGATAGAACTCACAACGCCATTAGAGAAAAGATTAAGATAACCAAACACAAAGCTTGATGTTGAAGAGGAAGAACCTTTCTCCTTTAAATATAGATTTTTTGTTACAGAATGATTATCAGCATTTAGGTATTCATCATCGCGACATTACCGGATGTAGACCGCTGCATAAAGATCCATAAGATAGGTTTAGCATAAATTCAGATGATTCCTTTGAAAAGGGTTTGTGTGATTAAGGTTGTTATTATTTAAACATATATGCCAAAAGCTCAAGAAAAACAAGACGCATTCATAGGAAGCTTAGACTATCTAGTTGCACACAAATGGACAGAAACATGAAGCATTCACAATAAACTCTCTGTTTTCCATTTCTTGGTTGACTGTAATTATGTGACCTTATGAACTCAACGTATCATATTCGCTTGCAATTTACTAGATAAAATAATGCTCAAAATTACCATAAGAGTATTAAACCAAATCATAAAGTTAATTTAAGTTATATTGAAATAATAATAATATTATTATCAGTACACATTGGCTAATTATAAGATAGTGTTACCTCACCAATATAAAACAAGATAACTTGAGTCTACCAACTCGTAGCTTAACATGGAAATTACAGCTATTGTTTTTTAACAAAACTAAGTAAAAGTAACGTAAGTTTCAAGTTTCAACAACTCTTTCACAACAACTTAGTTACATGGGATTCTAAATTACACGAGATTTGTATGCCAACCAATTAATTTGAGTCAGAATTCTTTTATTTCATATTACTTTTATGTGGAAGAACCCTAAATTAGAATAACTAAATATCGAAGAATCAGAAACCACAGACAATAGTCATTGAAGACATTGGGAAAGAAAGTAGTAGGGTCATTTCACCCTCCACTTTGTTCTCCTTCTCATTAAAATTGAATTGCAAAGATACAGGATACAGGATGTAGTATGTGATAGATCCCAAGAAAACCTTAAGCATTCCTATTTCCATCCATGCCTTCAACTTCTAGGTACAGAAAACTTGGTTGATGGAAAAATTTATATAGCAAGCACTTGGAACTTGCAAAATACTTTGTGATTCTTGGAATTAAAAAAAGCATTAGTCTTTTCCTATAACCAAGAGGCCAATCTAGTAGAGAATATGACTTTTACCTGTCCAGTGTCCAACAAAACAAATCTTGTTGATTAGCTCCAAGTAAAGAGCTACTTTCTAGAGGGCCATATGATTATTATATATCAAAACAATATATGTGGCATTGTAGAATTTAGACACATGTTATTTATAAAATCCAGTAAAGGCTACTTTGGATTCTTCTCCACGATTAAAGTTAATTACATGCCACATGCCCTGGTAAAACTCCTTGCAATGATATTGAAGGGAACAACCATAGTCAATGCACAACATTTGCCAACAATCACTTTGCAAAAATATATTATTTTATTTGATGCATTAGTTTGATGCCATGAACAATAAATCAAATAACGTGCAACCAAAAAAAAAAAGAGAAAGAAAGACATGAAGGTGAATAAGATACCAAAGGAATGCTTTATTGTAAATACCTCTTTTTGAGATTCTGAATCATTTTCAGGAGCAAGTGAGGAGATTGGGCTAGATGGTTCAACAAACAAGGCCCCCAATGGGCATACATCATTAGGGACAAAGTCATCAACTAATTGTTTTCTCACTGCAGATAGATCTGATTGCAGAGATGTGCCCAAGTCAACGGGGTGTAATCCAACGTAATATAATAAATAAAATAATAGTTCATTGATAAACAGAATATCCCATAAGAAAAATCTAGTGAAATTACATCTGGTATATCTCCTAAGCAGTTCAAAATCATAGAAGCATTGGCTTCCCTTGATTGGTTTTCCTTTATTTCAATCGCTAAAAGAGAATTTAATGTAGCACTATCATCATCTTTGGATCCATAAATTTTGCATTTTCCACAGCATGTAGTTTGCAGTCATCTAGATGAAGAAATGGATCAACTTGGTACAATGATCATCATTGTAAAGCAAACTTTTTAGTTTAAAAAAAATCAAATTAATTTCCATGGCAGAATGACCAAAAAGTTGTCATTTGTCATAATATAAACCAAAGATTCTATGTAACACAGGTAAAACATAAGATGTGGTAGTCAAAGGAATACAACTAAAAGTTAGCAAGGACCAATGGAAACAATCAGGCAATTGTAATTTACAATTGAAGTAAAACTCATCAAAACTTGTTACCTTCTAGTTTGCAATTTTTGATCAATGAAAAATTAAGTACCTCAATCTTATTAACAAAGAAGTCAAAACCACAAAATTTTTAGGTCATGAAAATAGATGGTTAGAAGTAGGCATTCCATAAAATTTGTGATTAGATAAATTTTAACATATAAAACTATACCCATTCAGAAGCCCTGAAAGTTTTGATGTTTTATGACTCATTCATATGGAAATTCCTTTTAACACAACTCCAAACCAGTTTAAGGTTGAAAAGTTTGTTAGGAATCCGGTGAGATTCCTTCAGATCGTGAGAGACAAAGCAAGAACAAAAAAAAAAAAAAAAAGAAAACAAGCAAGAAAAACACAGAGTTTTACGTGGTTCACCCCAAAATAGGGCTACGTCCACGGCCGTCGGCTGTTTCACTAATTTTCACAGGAAAAAAGAAACTTTACAAGGATGAACAATATATAGGGAAATCATAAACCCTAATATAGTGGAAATACCCAAAATACCACTTGGAGACTGATCGCATCCAAGTTCAGGCTCCACACAACTCAACACAGTTGACAAGATTCAAGTACTTCTATTGCCATATTTGGTTCCCTTTTAGTTTGTTTTAATTGATTCCAAACTTTTTATCATGGAAGGAAAGTATTTTTATTCACTGTCCACAGAAATCTTAATGTTTTCTTGAATACTATGGTCAATTCTAAGATCAAGTAATTTAAATTCATTTTATTTTGTCATATGTTACCCTTTCCAATGAGTGAATAGGTTTTTTTTGACAAAGTGATCTAAATATATTGCTTTGAATAAATTATTTGGTGACTGGGATTATACCACCCATTATGCTGTACACAGTCCTATTCAGAAAGATATAAAGCATAATCTAACCCAATCTCACCACCCAACTCACCATGTGTACACTTCAATTCTCTTATTCAAACATCTATTAGTGGCATCTCAGTTGATCTCCCGGATTTGCCACCAAAATGAAGAAATTGTTCGGATTGTTACTATAAACAGAATAGATGATGAGTCAAAGGCATCTAAAAGAATGGGAGTATCATTCACAAGTGGTTTGAATGTCGTATACTGTGCCTCAAAAAATACACATAATCAACAAAAATCTTGCTGCGATAGCAAATGGCACAAAAAATAATTAACATAGGTTTAAAATCAGCTACAAATTTGCAGTTACATTGTTTTCTTCATTCCAACATGAAAACACTTAAAAGTTGAAACCACATGCCTTGCACAACAAGTATATCGTGCTCTAATATGTCATTTTTCTAGAATTAAGTACTAAAAGTAGAATCTTTGCTAAAAAGAAAGAAAAGAAAAAGATAGCACCATCTATCATGTATTGCCTTGAAGGACTCAATTTGTAATTTGTTGCCACACATTCAGCTTCATTTGTTTTTCTCACACAATTCAGTCTCGTTAGTTTCCACTATCCCTTTTCAAGACATTTTGAAGTTATAGCATGTCTCATTTTTACAAGTCAAAGCAGGACAAATCCATAGTAATAATCTCAAATTACCTTCTTCGGTTACTGTAGAGACGAAAGAACTTCTGCCTCATCTGCTATTCCACATATGGTAACATGATCAAAATCTGAGAAAACATTAAAATCACGGGTGGATCACGGGGCACACCGCATCATAAAATGGTAATGTAACGATTAGAGCTTCTTTGAAGTGGCATTATAAGTCGTAATGACATCATCCGTTTTAAAGCACTGAACTCAGTCAAGAGGTTTATTGTCCTTGCTTTTGGTTGCCCAGGATGGAAGCATAACTTTATCAGATGATCAATTAGGCTGGCAAATTGAGAAAACAGGCTGCTGTTATCTTCCTCATGTCGGGTCCCTCTCCGCGCTGCTTATATAATTTCAGCAGCAGCATCACGTCTCGCAGCAACTGTTGACTTCGACACCACAACCATCATCCAAAGAGCTTGCTGAGGATAACATCATCCAAAAAGTGAAAGAAAGAATTAAAAAAATATATATATCAAATTAAAGAAATAGATTGCATTTGGTTGATCTTTGGCATGAAAAAAAATGAAGAAAAATTGACAAAAATAAGGAGATGGCAAAGAAAACCGAGGAGGAGGGAGTAACCGCAAAGGAGGAGGGAGATAGGGAATGAGAAATATAAAAGGAGTTTTATTTCCATTAATAAAAGAGGTGAGAATGCGAGCGGTTGGGAACCGGGACCGGGAGGATGAGAAATGAGAAAGAAAGGGATAATATAAATTGATTATTTTATTTTAAATAAAACTAAAGGTAAATGAAAAAAAAATAATAGGGAAATGGACTTTGGGGAAAATAGTATAAATTAATTAAATAAAAATATATGAAAATTTATCATAATTTAAAATAAACTAATTATATATCAATCGATAATTAAAATATTTAGAGAATTAAATAAATAAAATAATATTATAAATTAAATAAATTAGGATATAAAAATAAGCTTTCGAAATAAATGTAAATAACCTTATCATTCTATTAAAAGTTTAATAGTATTATAGCAACTCATATTAGTCCACACATTTTGAAATGTTTGGCATTTATTAATTTGTTGATTATTTTATTACTGAGTTAAGTGAGAAATATATTAGACCTTTACTCATTTAAAATATAAAATGATGCATTTCTCCACAAAAGAAAATAGGGAGGTGAAGAGTTTCATAATGCATATGGTTTGATTAATGTCTCCAAATGACTTGTTACCTTCCACTTAAAAGTTGGTAACCATTCATGAAAAATTGAAAATTAGAAATTAATTAATAAAAAGATCAACAATTTATAGATAAATCAATTAAATTAGGATATAAAAAATATTTTAAATGTTAAATTAATATGAATGCTAAATGGGTGTAAATTAATATTAAGGAATCAATAAAAAAAGCAAAATTGGGGATATAATTTTAATTTATTAAATAAAGATATATTAAAATTTATTAACTGTTGTACAATGAATTAATGGTAAATAAATAGATAAATATAAATCTCATAAAAATTAAATAAATATATTAATCTATTAAAATTTCAATAAATTTTATTAATCTATTTAAAATTAATTTAATATATAATATTTAATTGAATTTTATTAACCATTTATATTTTATCATATATTAAATTTAAGATACATTTAATAGGGCATTTGAGATAAATTTAAATGGCTTGGGATGTTATTAGAATTGTCATAACTTGATGAGGGTAATTTAGTCCACACACAATGAAATAGACTACCAACAATTCTCTTATAGGAGTATAATAGATTAAAATTATAATTATACACATTGTTTTTCATATATGCGTATATAACAAAATACACTGAAAAATTATTTTACACTTTTAAAACATACAAAACATTAAGTTTTATAAAATTAATTTTTAAAAAGGTAAATAAATTGATAATTTTAAAATTCATTGTATTTCTAATATAAAAATCTTATAAAATAATTTTAAAAAACAATGGTAAACAAATAGATAAGTTTAATAATATAAGAGAAAATACAAAATTTTATAAAATAATTTTTAAAAACAATGGTAAGGAAATAAATAATTTTTTAAAAAATAGATAATTTTAAAATATTTTAAAATACACAAAATTTTGATTTATTGTATCTATAGTATATTTTCTTGTTTTTCTCATTTACATTGAATATTTAGTAGGTTATTTTTGATATATTTAATAGAAATTAGATAATATATGAATTATAAGAATTTATCAGCGATATTTTGGTCTACACATTTTGAAATGTTGGACATACAATCAGCTTATAGAAGTATAATAGATAATAGATAATAGATATAATAGATATACATTCAAAATTAGGTTTTTTGAAAGTGTATCCTTGAATAATTTTGAAATTGTGTATTTACCCTTGAATAAAACATAATTACATACATACCTTTGAATAATATGCATAATTGTGTATATATCCCTGGGTTAAAATAGATGAAAAACGGTTAGTTAACAAAGCGGTAGACATACAAAATGACAATCATACCCTTTGCATACATACCCTTGAAAAATTTGTTGGACGGTAGATTTAAAAATACACCTTTAAAAATCTGAATTTTAAAATAGTTAAAATATATATATGAGGGGTGTTTGGGATATTTTCCAACCCTTAACCTAAGTTGTAACCATGGTTAAGATTATTTGGTTAACTTCTGTCAACAAATCTTAATGGCAAGGATATATCCCCGATTCAACCTGTTTTTCAAGGATATACCAACAATTATGATTTTTTCAATTGTAAATTTGTAATTATGAAAAATATAGGTATAAAACCAATTTTGTAACACCCATCTCTTTACTGTGATGGATGCTACACCAGCCAGCTCAGGAGTGTGACTTGAGCCCGAGGCCGTTGAAAATTCATATAGTCATACCTATTATGCTAGATCTGAAGATAGGAAATTAAAACACATATACCATAAAAACAGGATCAACCATAAAGGAGAGTCACATAATACATCATACCCCAAATTAACGACTGGGTTTAGATAGAGTTTAGGTCTCTCAATACAAGCAGGCTAAAATAACAAGGTAAGCTGGTACTCTTAGGGACTACAGTACTCGAGCCTCGCTCGTAAACAAGAAACTCTACCCCGATCCCTATTCATTCCCTGTAAGAAAAATGTGAGAGAGATGAGCTACACGAGCTCAGTGAGTAGGACAGTCAGTCAAGAGTAAATACTTAAATTCGGAAAAATATGCATATCCAGGAAAATTTTTACTTTCACAAGTATAAGCAACCCAAAACATAGTTGTCTGTGCATTATCTTATAATCTAGATAATATGCCAAACAATCCGCAAAAAATACCAAAGGTAATACTCAATTTCCAACCATTTCAGGCAAAATACAATCAATTCATTAATATGCTGAGGCCTTAGTTCATTCATCATGTAACCCTAGTTTGAATGCATAAAGGAAGTACTCCAGCAGCTCATCAAGGATCAACGGTATACAGTACATAATCCTGACAACTGGGACAGCGGTATACGGTACATGAACCCGGGACCTAACGACCAGCGGTATACAGTACATAGTCGTTAGGCGGCCTGGCGGTCAGCGGTATACAATACATAACCGCCAAGCGTGCACCTCCCCTGACGACCAGCGGTATACAGTACATAGTCGCCAAGTGACCTGACGGTCAGCGGTATACAGTACATAACCGTAAGGCGGCCCAATGGTCAGCGGTATACAGTACATAACCATCAAGCCTGCATACACTGGATTCCTATTGCATCTCAAACTAAAGTACAACATAAAATTCATGTTTTCTTTCAAAACACCAATTAAGGTTTCCTTTTTCTTTAGTCCATGCGATTTCTATACATATAGCGTTAGATCAAACATCAAAACACTATACTACTATCGCAAAAGAAATCCATCGGCAATCACAATCCGAAATAATAATCTCAACAAAATATGAGTACTTCAAAACTCAACAGAAATATTTAAATACAATAAACGGCAAAGCCCACTCACATGTTGTCCTTCGCGGTTCAAGACTGGCTCGATTCCGCTGCGTCCTCAGGTACCCCCTTTCCTTTCCCTATGGAAGGAGAATACGAAATACAAATCAGAGTCCGTAATTAAATCTCATCCTACTTAGTTACACATAGCCCCGAATCGGAAGTTAAGCGCAGTCAGCTAGGACCGCTCATAACTTCAGATCCGGGTGCCCGATCGCATTGATCAAGCACTCGTTACGTAGGTCTTTCAATGAGCGTTCTAACGATCGCTACACTCCCCGATCGGGAAGGTATCGGGGGTCGCTTTCATCCCCAAACGGGACAGCCCTTGGTTTATTTCAAAGAAAAATTCGACAAAGTTCCCCCTATTCCTAGTGCTCCAAAATAGTACAAACATTCTTCCATAGCAATACATTTCATACATGACATTTACAGCTGGATACTAAATCACTTCATAGCCTCGACTCCACATCTCCTCCTACTCCTATCCTTCCATCATTTGAGGATTAAAGGTTCAATTCATGCACTCAAACACAATTAAATTCACAGTTTTCCCCAAATTCGAGTTTACAGAAGGGTTACTTGTGAATTCCAATGCTCCGGCGTGAGCCTTCTTCGTCGGCTCACCGCTGTACCCGTAGGGAGAGGACATAGTGGCTGCTGCGGCGTGGGGTCGAGAGCTGGCTGAGATTAGACCTGTCGAGGTGGCTGCCAGGGGCGTGCTAGTAGAGGGAGGACGTCGGTGTAAAGGCCGGCCGGCCTGAGCGCTGCATGGCGGTGCCAACAGGCTGGTAGTGCACCAACCAAGTTGGGCGGAGCTCGCCGGCTGAGGTCGTGCAAGTAGGGGACCGGCGCCGGGATCTGGTCGTGGAGGGAGTAGAGGGAAGAGGAACGGCGAAGGGGTGGCTCGCTGGAGCTCCAAGACTTGGGCACGGGCTTGAGTAAGGGTGGTCCCGGACATAGTGAGGTCGCGCGTGGAGAAGAAGATAAAGGTGAGGGTGATGAGAGATTTCCCTCTCTCCTCTCATCCTTATAATACTTCATAAAGTTATAAGAGAATATATTATTTATCATTTCTTTTTAATTGATTAGATTATCTTTTCTTTTCTCTTTTCCTTTTCCTTTTCCTTTTAAATAAAATATTATTTAAATTATTGAACCCGGCCGAGATCCACATTTTTCGGATCTGGATCTGCCCCGCGGAGCCGGGTCTACATCTATTAATTAATACATCTTATACTGGTCAGATCCGATATTTTAGGCTTTTGACCCGATCAGCTCTACTTTACCGGGACTCTAAACTTTTTCCGCTTCTCTCTCAATTATTGGCCTCGGAGTTCACATTGTTTAATTATCTCCAGGTTATATTTCCCTCTATAATCTATCGGGTTTAGTTATTACTATTAACCTCTTACTATAGACAAACCATTCTATCAGGCCCATTTCGACCTTTCCTTTGGCCCATCTCCTTTGAGGTTATATTTAAACCACTACGTCCGTTTACCCTTTTATCGTGCTTAAAATTCATTACTTCATTATCCACGTTAGTTAACTCCATCAATGTTCAAATTTCCTTATTTATTTATTCAAAAAATCCTGGGCGTTACAAATTTCTCCTTCAAAATTTGAGCCTACGTCAGCATATCTAGTATAGATATGAAAAGAGAAGGGTAAGGCGCCATTCTCTCCGGCTTCTCTCTAATTCCCCGTTCTCCTATGCAAACACGTTCATTTCCTTCCCTGCTCCATGCCTCTCCCACATTCAGACTCTGCCCTTGTGAGGGTATCTCTTTTCATTTCTCTACCCCACCATACTACATCCTTCTCTCCCAATTCCAAGCTCCCTTAGGCTCCTCCCATGGTCTCCTTGCCCTGCAATTACGCCATGGCAACTAGCCTCCCCATAGCTCTTCTTCTCTCGTAGAACCACCCACGGCTCCCATTTCTTGCAAACGATTCCTTATCGTAGATGCCGATATGCTCGACTTCTAACCAATGCTCTTAGTTCTAACTTCTTCAATCCCGGCCCGTAGGAGGACCAATAACAGCCAAGAACCTTGTTTCCCTGTGGCTTCAAGCGGCCTGAAGTCTCATCTTGCATAGCCGGCAACCAATGAGTAGAGTTAGGCGATTCCAACACCTCCTAATAGGATCCAGGTTCGTCAAGATTACTCCTCGCCTCGAAACTCTAATGTTCTCCATTGGATCTCCAAAGGGAGATTTTTTGGCCTTGTTAAATCTGGAAATTGCAAAGAAAACTAATCTCGTTAGAAGGTCATCGTTCATACTACTAACTACTCGTCTTGATTTTTCATTTTTTCAACGAGACAAAATTAGTTTTCTTCCA
Source organism: Dioscorea zingiberensis (assembly GCA_026586065.1). NCBI lineage: Eukaryota > Viridiplantae > Streptophyta > Magnoliopsida > Dioscoreales > Dioscoreaceae > Dioscorea > Dioscorea zingiberensis. The sequence continues at coordinate 15,661,706 of CM048820.1, read as the reverse complement.
GATCCGCACCAGGTCCTTTCTAACGTGGCCGTCTTTCTATTTTAAAAAAGCTCACAAGAAAGTCCTCTTTTGCAGGAGTCATGCCGCCCTTGACACTTAGTTGTGGAGGCAGTGGCAGAACAAAGAAAAAGAAGATTAAACCAAAACGCTATGCCTCCATATCAGACAGGTGTATTGGCATCTATAGCCAAAAGGTTAGTCCTGCGCTAACAATTGAGGAGCAGACTTGGACACATACAAATGAGTGGGTCCAAATAATACTTGGGTGCCTCCCCGCTCTCCTTACAATCTCCTAGAAGAGGAGCATTATTTTGATCTGTGGAAGGTTCTTGTTATTTGTGTCCTTTTTAACCGGACTTGTTCCAAGAATGTAAGTACAACTCAATTTATTTGTTTCTATATCTCAGTTTTAAAACTATCATTGCTTTTCACTGTTATTAAAACCTCAATGTGCCCTGAATTCCAGAATTTATCTACTAACAAGCATTCAGTTTCTATGGATGTGATAATTGAAAAGTGTTATTGTATTTATGGTGCAGATTCCAAAGGTGTTCAAAAATTTTATTGTGTCTGTGCCCTAATACGCAATCGATGGCAGATATTGATAAGCAAATAATAAAAAATATTGTAAGGGAATTAGCATTACAAAATATGCACGCTAAAAGGTTGAAAAGACTTTCCCAAGAATATTTGAGACATGATTAGACTTATGTTACACAACTTCATGCCGTGGGCAAGTGAGTGAAATATAGATATGTAGTGATTTTTTTTCCGCACCTCAACTTTGTTGTCAAGCTCCGACCCGGATTCCGGGACCCCAAGCACGTGAGCAGACCGCTCGTAACCAAGTAAGGCGCACCTCACTCGGCTACAAGGCCCAGTAAGTAACAGCAGATAACATAAAATCAAAATAAATATCTCAAATAACTTAATTTAAAAGTCACAACGGAAATAAAATCAAATAAGTGGGTCCAGATGCCCTACAAAAGCCAGGCCCTAAATGGGTCCTACAAAATAAGATAGCCTCTCACAAAGAAATAAAAAGAGATCCTAAAACCTCAGCAAAATACCCCGACCCTGGATCGGCTACCGAGCTCAGGACTCCTACTCATCAGGATCTAAAAAAGAAAGAACAAATGCGCGAGCTTTCGAATAGAAAGCTCACTAAGTACCACTTGTGGGGATCAAAAATCATGATATCAAATAAGAGTGATAATCAAGTCAAATAACGGGGCACGCCCCTCAAAATATATCCTAGGAGTCTACCACAACAATCACAAAGGTACGACCCCTATATACAGCAGCTCTTAAGCTCTATAACGAGGTCCAGTAGAAAGCTCATCAAGATATCTCCCCTGGCCAGCAACATCAGCAACTTGCTAGATCTCGACCCTCCGGTCGTGCGGCCCTCAGATCGCATGTCGGTAGTGCCACCTCTCGTATGTGTCGACATGGCCAGCGAATCACCCCCATTGACGGGAAGGACAACCAGAGTATCATCCCTCTGGCATGGCAAGCCGAAACACCAGGGTGTCCCATCCCTGATCATTTCCTAAACGGAGCCCCCACGCTCCACTAAACCGAGCGGAACACCAAACAACAAAACAAGGATACCAACATCCCGAAACAACCAAGCATGCTCAAAAGAGTTCCAAACAAATAAAGGAAGCATAAATGGTCTCAAAAACTATAATATCAAAAATATGATATAGCCAAAGTCAAAGAATACTCGGAAGAGTGGGTACAAGGCAAGTGTACTTACCTCAAGAAAGTCGTTCGGGATTACTTGGCAAGATCCCGCCTGTCATAACTCTATCTCTCAACCTGATAATAAATTCCATATCAGTGTCGGCATTCATCTTATAATTTCTAATTAACTATGCAAGATGCTCTAATTGGGCCCGACCCAGCTTAATGGGCCTTTCCCAATATCACAACCCTTAAATACTTATCCCTGACAATTTATACAAGTAGGCCCTGGTGGCCTGGTGGTTAAGACCCACCACTTCCTTTAAGAGGTCCTTGGTTCCATTCTCTCAACTTATCTTTTATTCTCTTTTATTTCCTTTAATAGCCTTAAGTAATCAAACCTGTTTTGACTTATCACAAGTGAAACAAGGTCTTGGTAGTTAAGGCCCACCAAACCCACTCGAGAGGTCTCAGGTTCAAACCTCTCTTCTCACAACCTTTTTATTTTTTTTGTTAGTTGACTAGACCAAGACCCACTTCTCCTGACCCAACCAAGTCATCCTGACCCGAGTCTAATCCATTCTAATTTGATTGAACCCGACCAAGTTAACTTAAATCCAAACCCTTTACTATTTGATTTGATCAAATCATTATAATTTTAGATCTGGACTCGACCCCAAATCAATAAAGTTAACTCAACCCATTTCACTTGATCGAACCCAACCAAGTTATTTGATTTAAAACCAGGCCCAAACCCCCTTTATTTGATTTAACTAAATCAAATTAATCAACACCTTAATCTGACTGTCATTAGCTAGTTAATTAAAATAATCAACTTTTATTAACCTATAATCCTATCGTCTCTCTCTCTCTCTCTCTCACAGCTGCGCCTCGACGGTGAAGGGAGCGGCGCTTCGGTTGCCTGCAACGACCACCGGCGGTCCGTGATTGGTCAACGAATGCCCGCCGCCGGACCTCTGCCACCTCATGAAGTTCCTGCGCACCGCGGCCATCGTCTGGAGTGGAGAACAGCAGGTCACCTCCTTCCTCGCAGGAGCCTGGCCGTCTGTGGTCACTCCCCTTCCTACTCTCGTCGTCCAACCCCTCAGACAAAGGTCTGTTAGCCCCTTCGGTGACCGCTCTCCTACCCTATGTGCTAGCATGCAATCAAGAAAGACGGAGGGGAAGAATACTACTTACGGTGAGCTCCGGTGTGACATAGCGCTTTAGAACTTCGTCGTTGAGGCCTCGCTCCTCTACGTGGGCTCCCCGTGGCTCCTCTGTAAGTTTAGAACCTGTGTACAAACCCAGTTAGACAGCAAGAAGGCATCGTCGTCCCCGTGATTTCACAGGAACAGAGTACTTACCAGGCGCTCGAACTCCGGCTCCCTCGTCTATCACGCTCTCCCTTTTCTCTGGCACCGTCAGAGAAGTTCAGCTCCACCACTTCTCTTTACTCTCAGTCCCTCACGCCGGCGACGCTTCAAAGTGGTGGAACTGTGCTGGAGGCTTCTAGGGCTCTGGTCTCCGGTCCCTTATATAGGACTCGCGATCGCGATCGCGATCCCTTCAATTTGGAATTGCGATCCTCTCATTTCCATATTAGTTCGTCACTGAATATTTTCCAAACTGGCTGCCGGTGCTCGTGACGAGCAGTAGCGCGCGCGTGGAGAAGAGGCACTGCTTGTGCCTCATAATTGGATGCGTGCTCATCGGACGGTCTTGATCACAGGTTTATCATCCAACGGTCTTTGTTAATCTTCCTGTCTCGGATCTATCCACAGATTAAATGTGTGATCGAGATGGCGCGACGGCGGACGGTTAGATTAGAGTGTTTTGTCTCGAACTCGAACCATCGTTCTTGATGGGCGGCCACGATTATCCCATCCATCTGACATTTGGATGGAGGGCTAAGATCGTGTTTTGCACCTCAAGCTTAAGCTCTTGACAGAGATTGATGGTGGCAATCAAAACGATAGAATGGAGAGCCCATATCGTGATCCATGCCTTGAGCTCATCATGATCTGAGATGAATGGTTAGTTTACACAATCTCAATGAAAATAGATTGAAGGCCGGGATTCGTTCCTGTGCCTAGAACTTATACCTCATCTTATGATCTTCTAATCTCGACCTTTGATTCATTATAACTACCCTCTCTCTCTCTCGTGAGATTTGCAGAAGCCCCCCTACTTTTCTCATATTACAATCAGGTCTCTGGTCCGTGAGAGAAAGCAAATTTCCTCTAAGTCCCCAGACATTTCTGAAATTACATCTAGGTCCCTATCAGCCCCAATAACCTAATTTAGAAATTAAAATAAATTATTCCCTCTTTTCTCAATCCATTCCTCATAATTCTAGACTTGAGGATTTCCTTTAATAGATTAAATCAATTACCAATCTATTATTACCAACCATTGTTCCAAAATTTATTTATTTATTTCCAAGTTTCTCAATCTTGCTCAATTACCAAAGTACCCTTGATAATCAATTCTAAGGAATTTCCAAGCTTGGACATTTCCTTTAATTAAATCAATAAATTAACTAAATAACTAATGTTTAATTATTTGTTCCCTTCATGTCCTTCAAACATGCTAAATTACCAAAATGCCCTTGGTTTTAATAACTAAACCCAACAAGGGTTTTCAACTATAAAACATTCCTTTTTTCAAATAATTAATGTTTTTGGGAAACTTAATTCAACCACTAAAATATTAAAATCCATTTGTTCTAAAGAAATCTTGGATTTCACATTTGTCTTTATGGTTGCTATTAAACTATGAACCAAAATAACATTTTTTTGTTAACCAAGCTTGCTTGATATTTTCATGGCTTCCTGTGAAATTATGAATTAGCATCACATGTTTTGTGAATCATGCTTGCTTGACTTTTGACATTCTATGCACTTCAATTTAGGTATGTTGCAGATCCTTATGCTACATTTTGTGGCGGAAAGCCACATGAAGTTTATCCACATGATAAGCAGCTTGTTCTTTACTAGAAGTTTGTCTGCAACATGCGGAATCTAGGAGAAGAGACTCAAGGTTTGCCAAGTTAGCCTACAACCAATGCTTGATCGGTCGGATGTCCTATTTATAGTGCCAAGCTACTCATGCCCTATGTTTTTTGATCTTCTTGGTGGCATGCTCTTGGCATCCATAACATTTTTTTTTTAAGATGTTCTAAACTCTCTGTTAGAGATTCTAAGTGAAGGATCTGGAGGGTTGAATACTTTGTATATAGAAGCTTTTTTTCCCCGTCTTTTTCAGTATGCTTTTCACATACAACCATCAACTTTAACTTGTTAGAACTTGGAGACAAGTAACTAGAAGTCAGATCCGGTAATGTGCTATGTTGTTTTATTTAATCACCCTCTTATGTCATGTTCAAACCTAGCTTTTATGTGCTTCTTCAAACATCTACTTTAGTTTGACTTTGTGTTTTATGGAGCTCCACGGAAGATTAGGCGAATGAATTGACTGTTTGTTGCACATCCTTATTATTAGTTCTTATCTTTTTCAATGAACAATCCTGACCATGTTGATCAACTCTTTGTTTAACCATGACCATTTTGAAGTAGTGGGAATTGGATCAATTGTTGGATTATCTATGGGAATGCTTCAACTAAATTGTATTGCTTGAATTATTATTAGTTTCTATTACTTTTGGTAATTTTGAAATAGCCGATGCTGCTGTGGACTTTTTCTTTTTCATTTCTTTTCTTTAGGTGATGTTTAGCATTTCAATTATTTCTTTGATCATATTGTGTGCGTTTTTCATTTTTTTTCAAAATTAATTTAATATATAATATTTAAATTAATTTTATTAACCATTTAAAAATTTTATAATATTTTAAATTTAAGATACATTTAATAGGGCATTTAAAATAAATTTAAATGACTTGTGATAACATTAGAATTATCAAAATTTGATGGGGGTAATTTGGTCCACATACATTGAAATGTTTGACCAACAATCCACTTATGAGAGTATAATAGATAATAGATATATAGATAGATAATAGATAATAGATAATTAGATAGATAAAAGATAATAGGTATAATACATAACAGACAATAGATTATTAAATGGTTAATAAATTAATTTAAAAATTATGGGGGGTCCATGCACAAAACTCATAAATAATTAAGTTATAATTATATATTGTAAGAGAAAAAAATAAATAATAAATTAAGGGGCTAAACATTATCGGGCATTTACTTATATAAATTATATACATTCAAAATTGGGCTTTTTGCAAGGGTTAAAGCCATTTTTGGTCCTTGAAAACAGGACCAATGTTCATTTCCATCTTAAAAATTTAAAATTTGTTCAATACGGTCTACATCAGCATATACTGCCACTTATCACTTCACATCAGCAAAAAAATGACCTAAACATAATAATAAAAAGATTATATGTATTTCATTGGTATTCCACATGATCGCCACATCAGCAATAGGGACCAAAAATGCCAAAATAAGGAATATATAGGGACCCAAAATGTTAAAATATGCAATGCATAGGGACCATATTGAACAAATTTTGAATTCCCGGATTCCAGGCCCCGAGCACGTGCACAGACCAGCTGATGCGCTAAATCTGTAAGTGTACGGGTCATATCAAGTAATAAGAGTGGACATGGAAGTCGGGTTGTCGATCCACAGGGAGAAAGAAGTACTAGTACCCACTAATTGTCTACTATCTAGTCGATCTGAGAAAGTGGTTGGCTAAGCTAATTCTGGGTTAATTAAATGAACACCCAAACAGGGGGGAATTGAGTATTCCTTAGAGTTAATTGATCATGAAAAAGGGATGCCTGGACAATTGGATCCCCCTTGGACTTCTAAAATATAAATGCTCTTCTCTACCTCAATTGCTTGATCAGTTGTTGGCCAAGGGTTCCTATCGTGCTTTCACTCACTCTCTAATCCCGAGGTGAGCTACTAATCCTAGTGCCCTTACCGATGATGTTCTCGAACCTATATCTTGGAAGGATTATGGGAATAATACGTTTAAAGGGTTCGCTCTCCTTAGCACCCGGGTTCCCTGTGTACTCACAATCCTCTCTATTGGAGATGGTCTACACACGGGGAGGCGTTTGCTTCTTCCCTCGTATGAACTATGAAGATCCCTCCGGGCTCTTGCAACGTAGAGGGATCAACTTACATTAAAACATCCAATAGACTCAAGCAATGCAATCAAGTAATCAAAATAGAGAAGTAACATTGATTTAAAACATGTCCAAGGGTTCACCTATCATCCAAGCATCTACAAAATTAGCCCTCAATGAAAGGGGGGCAACAATCCACAACAAAGTAATAAGAGATCAAGAAAGACATAGAAAATAGGACTTGTGCAATCATCGTTGGTAGCTTCTTATCCTCCTCCTTCGATCTCCCTTCTTCTTGCTCTGATGGCTTGAGGGAGATGATCCTCCAAGCTCTCTCTAAGCTCTTCCTCTTTCCCTAACAGCCAATCCCCCTAAACCCCCTTCACAGTCGCCTTTTTTACTCGTAGGGTTTAGAAAGTGAGATTTACTAAGTTACCCCTCGACTGGATCTGTAGATTGCCCAATTTTGACGATGTACGGGCCCGTATACGGGCGCATGTCAGCCCATATATAGGCCAACCACCTTCATATGGGCCCGTATACGGGCCATATTCATACCCGTATACAGGCTAATCCTCAGGCCAGCTGTCGTACGGGCCGCATGATGGCCCGTATAGTCTCTAGGGACTAGTATACGGCCATATATCAGCCCGTATACTAGCCCGTATGGGTCCTTCTAGGTGCCTTGAGATCCCGGCTTCTCCCGAAATGCTTTATTTCCTCCGGGGTCCTCTTATTATGGCCCGTTGATAAAAATAAACAAATTTTGAGCATCGGTGGGCAGCAAATCTTCATAATCTCATGCTAGGTCTACAAAGAATATAGTATCGAATTATGGTCAAATAAACACTTATCAAATATCTTCACACTTAAAGGTTTGCTTGTCCCCAAGCAACGAAAATTCAAACAACAAAAGAAAGTATAAGTGTTCATCCTCTTGGCCATACAAGTCATACATGAATTTCATTCCAAGTGCACCATTAAAAATTCGCATTCTCCTATTTTCACATCGGGGCCTAGATTGATCTTGTGTCTTGTTTCATTGCAGCCCTAGATGTATATCTTCACTCCACATACCATGTTCTAAAGTCTTAGCAAGACAAGCATACCCTCAATGGACTCTAGAAGATCCTTGAGGCCTTAAGTTTCAAGACAACCAACTCTCTATACATTGAGTAAATAGTGGACGAGTTCGAGAGACTTTTTGGGTTGGGGGGGGGGGTAGGGCTTCTCTAATAGATCCGACTTTCCTATACAAAAGATCAGTGTAGAGTGTAGGTCCTCTTTTCTTCAGGATGCACATGCTGTTTAGGCACCAGAATACCCTGGGTACTTAGAGGGTTACAGCTCCACCTAGATGTGTTCATACTTAGAAGGGATTTTTCAGATTGAGGAATACCCTGATTAGGGGCCGGGACCTCAAACTACTTCATCCCCATAAGTAGCAGAACATGTCTTTATTGCTTCAATGACTAAACCTCTATTTACATGCTATTCTATTTTTCTCTTACTTATCCACCCGGCTAAGTTATGAAGGGTTAGAAACTCAACTGGTGCCATGAAGCCTCTTGGAGCCATTGAGGGTAATGCTTAGCAATTAAAGTCAACAGAACATGGCAATGGGTTACCTATTGTCACTAGAGATTTTGAATTTCACAAAGATGTTCTCTAAATGTCCCTGGTATGTCATAGGAGAATTCGAAAAATTTTGAGTACTATGATGGTGCACTAGGAATAAAATCATGTCCTATGTGCTATCATAAAAAAAATTTGCAATGGGTGTTCAAAATTTCTAACTATTAGCTACCTATCTCCACACTTAAAATTTTGCAATAAATCTACAATTAGATAGGTAGCAACCCATCTCCACACTTAAAATTGTACATTATCCTCAATGTACGCAACAATATGAGAATTAAAACATGCATGGAGAAAGGTGAACTAAAACTTCCCCGGTTATGTTGGTGTGCCAAATGTTGTCCACAAATTTGATGCATGGACACAACCGGGTTGTTGTTTCAACTTCCACTTCTGCAGAACAAAGGGGAGATCATTACAGCTCAATAAAAGATGAGAGTAAAACATAGGAATCTATAGAAGTTGAATGAGTGTAGTAGGGCGATGCCCGTACTAGCCAAACATCGTGTGCGAATAAACAAATATGTCCACAAAACACAAAATATGAAAGAAAATGCATAATGAAACGAGTCTCGTCAACACAAATGAAAGAGATGCGTCCAAGTCCTCAAGATGCGGGGTCATCTGCTGGTGGTGCTAGTGCTGGAGGGGGTACAAAGGCTGGGTGCCGACGGATAAAGATGGAAAACTCCGCGAATTGGTCTCCCAAGCGGCGCTGCTCCGTGAGAATCGTATCCTGGGTGGACCGGATGTTCGCTATCTGCTCCTCCAGGTGGGCGACTCGGCTCCGGCTCGTGGAAGGTGGAAGCTCGCCAGCGGGAGGTGGGCTGTCTGAATCCTCATCGTCGGACTCCTCCTCATCATCGTAATCGCCAACGCCTCGCCAACCAATCAGAAGCGGCCTCCCCGCATGCCTAACGAAGTCCCATCCGCACAAGCAGTGCTCATCCCCAGGGCCGCCATGAGCTGAAGTCGCTCCATGTCCTCCGTCTTCTCTTCGAGGCCCATGCCGATGATGAGGCGGGTAATGTAGGGCCCCGCAGTGATCGTCCTCAGCCGGGTGTGCGTCCCCTGGTGCACCAAGTAGTCAACGAGTACATATCCGAGATGAATAGGTACCCGCTCGAATATGCTGTAGAGGATGAATAGATCGGTGATCGTGACCACCCCCGTGCTGTCATCTCGTCCCGCGATGGAGCTGCTAATGAGTGCGTGGATAAAACGATGGACTGGGTCAGACATGAGGCTCTCCTTCTGGTTCCCGTGGTTCCCTCCAAGCTGAATCCAATAGCGCGCGCGCGTGATAATATGGTCGGGGAAAGAGGCGAGGAGCTCACGATACTCCCGAGTGTGGAGGGCCTCCCTGTCGTAGAAACCCATGTATAAGGCGAAGCGGGTGTAGCTCATAGCTTTCTTCTCCCCGAAGAGCTGGAAAGAAATCGCTGTAAGGGACTTCTCCTGCACGGGACCCCGGTCGACCTCGAATGTGCTGAGGACCTCCAGAGTTGCTTCTCAAAATGTATCATGGTTGATGGAGAACATTTTGTCCCATCCACCAACCCCGAACATGCTCTGCACCCGGTCCGCGATCCCCAACTCGGTGGCGACTCCCCAATCTATGTACCACGTTCGCCCAAAGGGCTTGGCGGCTAGCCTCTGATAGCGATGGAAGAAGCGGTCATCCTCGAATTGGGGTGTGGTGGAGGATCCCTCGCCGGTTCTCTTTTTCTTGGACGCGACCACCTTTCTCGGCATATCTACAAAGAATAGTTGAAAAGGATATTAGTGCTTGCAAGAATTTATGACAATTTAATAGAGCAATGCACACTATGGCCCTTAGTAGGCCCTATACGGTTTTTCATACGGGCCATTTTTCAGCCCGTATGGGGGTACCTGGGGGGCATACGGGCTGTTATACGGCCCGTATGCGTCGGGGCGCGACGGCGCTGGCCCCCATGGCTTACAATCCCCTCGTTTACACTCATTTACATCCTAATCTCTTTCCAAACATCAATACATGCCATAGATCAACACATTCAAGCACAAATTTGACAAAAAAAGGAACATAAATTCATCCAAAACATATCCATTGAATCCCTAGGTTTCCACAATGGTGAAAATGAAGAGCGTCGACAAATCAAGGCATTAGGATGCATACCTAGGGGAAAATGAAGCCCAAAATCAAAGAGGGAGGTCGTCTCGGTGAGGAGAAGCCTCGGTTCTGTGCACTAGAGGGGTAGGGTGGTTATAGAAAGATAAAACAAGGGGGAAATGTGCCTCTTTAAAAACGCCCAAACCCGCCATATAACAGCCCGTATACTGCCCAGGGTGTGTCATATGGTTGTGTATACGGGCCGTATGACAGCTCGTATACTTCCCTGGGGGCTCTATATGGCCGTATGGATGCCCGTATGGGCCTGGGTTTGGCTTACATAGCCAATCCAGAGCACCACCCGAGTTCTCCTTGATCCCCCTAACAACAATCATGTATTCTGGGGCTACAATGGATTAACAACCAACACGATGATACAAAAAAAAAAAAAAAATACAACGGATATGGACATTATACGACTCAATCATTCATTCCAACCACAAAGTCTAACTAACTAAAGAAAAATAAAAGTTTGCACTAAAATAAATGAAGGGAAATTTCAAGGGCTTGGGTTGCCTCCCAAGAAGCACTTGTTTAACGTCACTAGCTTGACGTACCTGGATGGTACCTTACGGGGGTTCAAATACCTTGTAGTTCTCATTGGCTCCTCCTTTAAAGCATTGATAGTAGTATGGTTTGAGCCGATGGCCGTTTACCTTGAATGTGCCCCGGGCATTGTGATAAATCTCGACAGCTCCATGAGGATGGACTTTGGTGACAGTGAAAGGCCCTGACCACAGGGATCGCAGCTTCCCTGGGAACAATTTAAGTCTTGAGTTGAAAAGTAGTATCTGGTCCCCTTCCTTGAATTGTTTATCGTGTTTGAGTGCTTGATCATGGTGCTTTTTGACCTGTTCCTTATATAATCTTGAATTTTCATATGCAAACAATCTCCATTCTTCAAGCTCATCTAACTGGAATTTTCGCTCCCCACCCACTAGTGAGGTATCAAAATTCAAGAATTTGGTCGCCTAATAAGCTTTGTGTTCAAGTTCAACCGGTAGATGACATGCCTTACCATAGACAAGCCTGTAGGGGGTACTTCCAGTTGGTGCCTTATACGCAGTACGATAAGCCCAGAGTGCGTCGTCTAGTTTGTCTGCCGACTCTGCCCAGTGCTTTCGACTCTGCGCAACTGTCTTTTCAAGGATCCTTTTCAATTGTCTGTTGGATACTTCTACTTGCCCGCTTGTTTGGGGATGATATGGTGTGGAAGTGCGGTGGACGACGTTGTATCGCTTCAGGATTTTGGCAAATTGAGCATTGCAAAAGTGCATTCCCCGATCACTAATAATGGCTCGTGGAGTACCAAAATGGGAAAATAGTTTCTTGAGGAACCCAACGACCCCCCTCGCATCGCTGGATGGTAGGGCCTGTGCTTCTACCCATTTCGACACGTAGTCCACTGCTACGAAAATGAATATGTTTCCGCGCGAATTTGGGAAAGGGCCCATGAAGTCAATTCCCCAAACATCGAAAACTTCGCACACCTGAATTGAGTTCTGGGGCATCTCATCTCGCTTCGATATGTTGCCGAATCGTTGACACTTATCACACGATTGAACATATCCTTGTGCGTCATGGAATAAGGTTGGCCAGTAAAACCCCGCATCGAGGATCTTCCGCGCTGTTTTATTTGCACTGTAGTGCCCACCCGCAAGTCCTGCATGACAATCAGCCTCCGTAATGCTCACCTTCTTCCCTCGAGACACACCTCCTTATGACTTGATCGGCGCACACACGAAACAAGTAGGGATCATCCCATGTATAGTATTTCAGGTCCGCGAAAAACTTCTTTTTCTGTGAATAGTTATAGGAGTTTGGAAGGGATCCACCAACTAGATAGTTTGCAATGTCGGCGAACCAGGGTGTCTCCTTCTCTTCACTCATCACCGGTGTTTGTCCTTGCATCACTTGAATGTTGTATAAATACTCTTCTGGGAATTCTTCCTTGATATCTCTTTCCTTCCGCAAATCTCTATTCAGATTTTCCAACCGGGACAAGTGATCGGCGGCTAGGTTCTCGGCACCCCGTTTGTCCTTTATTTCCTGATCAAATTCCTGTAATAACAACACCCAACGGATCAATCTTGGCTTGGCGTCTGGTTTGGTCATGAGATAGCGCAGAACCGAGTGATCGGTGTATACTATAACTTTGGAAAGAACCAAGTAAGGTCGGAACTTATCAAACACGAATACTATAGCAAGGAGCTCCTTCTCAGTGGTGGTGTAGTTTGCTTGGGCATCTGTCAGAGTTTTGCTAGCATAGTAAATTAGTTGGAAGTGCTTGTTCTTTCGTTACCTTAGAACTGCACCGACTGCATGATCACTTGCATCACACATAAGCTCGAATAGGAGGCTCCAATCTGGGGTGATAATGATCGGGGCTTGTATAAGCTTCTCTTTCAATGTAGTAAAAGCCGCCAGGCATCCGTCGTCAAACTCAAAAGGCGCATCCTTTTCTAGCAATTTAGTTAATGGCTTGGCTATTTTGGAGAAGTCCTTTATAAATCTCCTATAGAAACCAGCATGCCCCAAAAAACTTCTGACGGCTTTCACTGAAGTTGGGGGAGGCAACTTTTCAATGGTGTCAACCTTGGCTTTGTCCACTTCGATTCCCTTGCTTGAGATCTTGTGACCCAAGACAATTCCTTCCTGGACCATGAAATGGCATTTCTCCCAGCTTAACACCAAGTTGGTTTCCTCGTATCTGATTAACACCTTTTCTAGTTTTGTGAGGCATATGTCAAACGAATCCCCAAAAACTGAAAAGTCATCCATAAATACCTCTGTAATGTTCTCCACGAAGTCTTCGAAGATTGCTAGCATACATCGCTGAAAAGTGGCCTGTGCATTGCACAACCCAAACGGCATACGAAGGTAAGCAAAGGTACCATATGGACAAGTGAATGTGGTCTTCTCTTGGTCTTCGGGAGCAATGGGAATTTGGAAATACCCAGAAAAGCCATCTAGGAAACAATAATAGGAATGCCCGGCTAATCTCTCCAGCATCTAATCAATAAACGGTAGGGGGAAATGATCCTTCCTTGTGGCATCATTCAACTTTCTATAATCAATACATACCCTCCAACCGGTGACAGTTCTTATGGGGATTAATTCATCCTTTTCATTTGTGACCACCGTCATCCCTCCTTTCTTCGGCACCACCTGAACGGGGCTCACCCATGCGCTGTCGAAGATGGGGTAAATTACTCCGGCATTCAAGAGCTTGAGCACTTCTGACTTCACTACCTCCTGCATGTTTGGGTTTAGCCTTCTTTGAGGTTGGATAGAGGGTCGGTAGTTGTCTTCCATAAGAATCTTGTGTGTGAAGAATGATGGGCTGATCCCCTTGATGTCGGATATTTTCCATGCTATGGCCTTCTTGTGTCTCTTGAGGACTTGAAGGAGCCTTTCTTTCTGTGAGCTTGATAGATTGGACGCAATGATGACCGGGAGCTTTGAGTCTTTGGGTAAAAAGGCGTATTCAAGATTACTCGGCAACTCTTTCAACTTAACTGCGATGGTTCGACAACTGATGGTTTTAGCTTCTTCGAGTTCTCATCCGTTCCTTCCGATTCTATCTCTGATTCGAAGGTGGACTCTTCTTCTGAATCCGAGGGTGTGTTGTTATGTTTTTCATCTTGAATGTGGTCGATGTTTATGGCCACCCGATCGTGAAGTGCATTCTCTTCCCGAGTGAGCTCCTTGGAGTGCAAAATAAATTCATTCTGCTCATTTAAAAACTCTGTTAACAGGTCGTTGTCACATGGTGCACCTTCATCGTATGACCCTTCTTGAGTTGTTTCTCCTGACATCGGGTTAACCTCTGATTCCCACAAAGCACATACTTCTTCAATTGGGATGGTTTCCATCAACTGTTCCCTGGATGAATTCTTGGATTGATTGGCTAGTTTCTCTTCAATCCATTTATCCAATGCTTCTATCTTTTTTAACAGTTCGCTCCTAAACATAACCATGTGGCCCCCTCGCAATATAGTTAAGAGATGAAAATTAGCATCTCAAATTCAAATGAAACAACAAACAAAACAAAACAATGAAATAGAAATAAAAGAGCAAGAAATAAAATGACTAAAGTAGAAAACTCCTACCTTTCCTAGTAATCTAATTCTCCCCGGCAACGGCGCCAAAAACTTGATGCGCTAAATCCGCAAGTGTACGGGTCGTATCAAGTAATAAGAGTGGACATGGAAGTCGGGTTGTCGATCCACAGGGAGAAAGAAGTACTAGTACCCACTAATTGTCTACTATCTAGTCGATCTGAGAAAGTGGTTGGCTAAGCTAATACTGGGTTAATTAAATGAACACCCAAACAGGGGGGAATTGAGTATTCCTTAGAGTTAATTGATCATGAAAAAGGGATGCCTGGACAATTGGATCCCCCTTGGACTTCTAAAATATAAATGCTCTTCTCTACCTCAATTGCTTGATCAGTTGTTGGCCAAGGGTTCCTATCGTGCTTTCACTCACTCTCTAATCCCGAGGTGAGCTACTAATCCTAGTGCCCTTACCGATGATGTTCTCGAACCTATATCTTGGAAGGATTATGGGAATAATACGTCTAAAGGGCTCGCTCTCCTTAGCACCCGGGTTCCCGGTGTACTCACAATCCTCTCTATTGGAGATGGTCTACACACGGGGAGGCGTTTGCTTCTTCCCTCGTATGGACTATGAAGATCCCTCCGGGCTCTTGCAACGTAGAGGGATCAACTTACATTAAAACATCCAATAGACTCAAGCAATGCAATCAAGTAATCAAAATAGAGAAGTAACATTGATTTAAAACATGTCCAAGGGTTCACCTATCATCCAAGCATCTACAAAATTAGCCCTCCATGAAAGGGGGGCAACAATCCACAACAAAGTAATAAGAGATCAAGAAAGACATTAAAAATAGGACTTGTGCAATCATCGTTGGTAGCTTCTTGATCCTCCTCCTTCGATCTCCCTTCTTCTTGCTCTGATGGCTTGAGGGAGATGATCTTCCAAGCTCTCTCTAAGCTCTTCCTCTTGCCCTAACAGCCAATCCCCCTAAACCCCCTTCACAGTCGCCTTTTTTACTCGTAGGGTTTAGAAAGTGAGATTTACTAAGTTACCCCTCGACTGGATCTGTAGATTGCCCAATTTTGACGATGTACGGGCCCGTATACGGGCGCATGTCAGCCCATATATGGGCCAGCCACCTTCATATGGGCCCGTATACGGGCCATATTCATACCCGTATACGGGCTAATCCTCAAGCCAGCTGTCGTACGGGCCGCATGATGGCCCATATAGTCTCTAGGGACTAGTATACGGCCGTATATCAGCCCGTATACTAGCCCGTATGGGTCCTTCTAGGTGCCTTGAGGTCCCGGCTTCTCCCGAAATGTTTTCTTTCCTCTGGGATCCTCTTATTATGGCCTGTTGATGAAAATAAACAAATTTTGAGCATCAGTGGGCAACAAATCTTTATAATATCATGCCAAGTCTACAAAGAATATAGTATAGAATTATGGTCAAATGAACACTTATCACCGGCCGTACCCAAGTAGAGACAAGCTCAACTCAAATACAAGACCTAAATGTGAATCAGCAGATAACAAACCATAACATAAACTAAACTCAAGTCCAAATGAACAAAGAGTTAAAAGGGTTCATAGGCCCTATACAGAGTCAGGTCCCTACACGGGTCCTACAAAATAACTACTCTCAAATATCAAAAGACAACTCATGGAGACTCCCAGACCTTAATGGCTCCTAAAACGGTCTCCTCAGCAACTGCTCCCTAAACCTCGGGATCTGTATAAGATAGAAAGAACAAACTCATGAGCTTTCGAATGGAAAGTCCAGTAAGCACCCCTACGGGGTCACAAAGACATAATAAAAGCATTAAGTCAAATTAAGGGATCACAACCCCAAGAAAAACAAAACCCTAGGAGTTTACCACAAACAAATCCAACTGTACGACCCCTGATATCAAAAGCTCTCAAGCTCTGTGCTGAGTTTCAAAGAAAACTCAAGGTTTACTCCCGGTCAGTGTACCCAGCTATGTGCTGTAAACACGACCCTTTGGTCGTGCGACCCTCCTTTCGTAAGTCGGTAGTACCACCTCTCGTACGTGTCGACACGACAAGCGTATCATTCCCGCTGACAAGTAGGACAACCAGAGCATCGCTCCTCTAGCACGGCAAGCAGAAATGCCAGGGTGTCCCATCCCTGTATATTTCCCTAACGGAGCTCCCACGCTCAACTGAGTCCGGGCAGTAGACCCACAACAAACAGGGATACCAACATCCCAAAATATACATGCTCAACAGGAATCTAAAACAGTGAAGGAAGCATGTATGACATCAATAAAGCATATAACAACAAGGTATAGACAAGTCAAAAAAAAAAATCTCCGAAGAGTGGGTACTAGGCAAGTGTACTTACCTCTTTCTGAACTAAAAGCCTTTCCTAGTCTCCTCCTGGATGCCTCTAGGACTCCCAGAGAGTATATGACAGACAGAGTTTCTATTAGAGCCAAAATTCTAACAAAACCCTATGTCTCTAGTTGCACATGTATTACTCTCACTCTTGTTGGGTCTAGGCCCATTAACGGGTCCTAAGACCATCTCCCTGGTTACCGACTCTTTTTCCCCATTTCCATGTCCTCTAGTTAACTTTCAACCCTCACTTGGTCAACACTAGTCAACTTTATATTTATTTTTCGTAATCCGAACCTTCATTGACCATTTCTAGTCATCTTAGCTAAATTGGGTCCATCAACCAAGCCCAATAGCCTAGCCCAACCTTGTCTTGTTTAATTTAACTTAGAAAGGGTATCCTTTATCAAGTGGTTAGCCATGTCCCAAAGGGTTATGGCCCTACCACATTACTTAGGTGGTCTAGGGTTCAACTCCCTCCACCTACAACCCTTTTTTCTTATTCTTTATTTCATTATTATTGTTTAATAATAAAAACTGACCTAAATAACTATTTGGGCCCAACCCATTGGACCCTCCAACCCAATGGACCCATTCTAGTAAAATTAATCCCATGGACTAACTTAGGCACTTTAATTAGATTAATCAATTTAATTAACTAAACTTAATTTGGTTGAATCAACTCACCAATGACAAACCCACACCTATTAACTTTAATCATAACCTAAGTTCCCAATTGATTAATCACTTAATCGAAACTAGGTACCTCGATTAATTTAATTGACTCGGGTGGGTCCAAACTTGTTAATGGGCTAACCCTTGTCAACTTATTTATCAAATAATTAGTACCAACGTATTAAATTTGATTAATCATCAAAACTAAAATTTTTTATTTTTCAATTAATCAAAGCTAAATTGTTAAATTTAAATTAATCCCTAATTCAACAATTCAGTACCAAGGTAACTACTTTTTAATTAAAACTAAAGTAGCTGATTTTATTTCAAAACCAATAATTCGTTTGTTATTATTATTATTATTTATATATCTTCTTCTTCCTCGTTCTCACTTTCTCGTCCCTTCGACCGAGCGTCATTGGAAGCGCCACCGGAGAGCTCACCGTCGTCCAGGTCTGACTCGCGTCGGACCCGTGTTTCTCCCGACCGTCTGCACTCCTCCGGGGTGGTGGTCGTCGTCACTGCCTTCCCCAAAATCCTCCCAGTCACGGCCGAGCGCGCGCCAACTCTAGCGAGCTCAAACGATCACCCAAACGTTTGCATGAAACTCTAAAAGAACACTGGAGAGAGTAGGAGCTTACCGGAAGTGTTGCTCACGTCCCTCACTTCACAAGACAACACTGTCAGACCGTGTACGTTCACCTTCTTCTCCGATCAAGCACGGCCGCGCCCACCGAGAGTAGAGGGGGGCACGGGACTGTTAACCGGGCCCGACGGGCCCAACCCGCCGGTTCCGGGCCGGGTTGACCTGCCGGACCCGGCGGGTCACGGGTCACCTAACCGGCCCGGGCCATACAGTAGAACCGGCCAGCCGGGCCCAACCCGCCGGTTAACCGGCCGGCCCGCCGGTTTTTTTGTTTTTTTAATTTTTTAATTTGTTTAAAATATACAAATGTGCATTAAAAATAAAAAAAATAGCAAAAAAGGTAAAACAAAATGTAAAAAAAAAAACTATAATATTTTGATATAAAAATAGAATGAGAAAAAAATGTACAAAATTGAAAACTATAAAATTCATAATAAAATCAAAATTGTATAATATATATTTAAAAATATGGAAAAATGAAAAAAAAAAAGCAAACCTAAGCTTTTATGTATAGAAATTAGAAATAAAATGAGAAAATTTAAAAAAAAAATTGAAAACTATGATATATGATAATCATAGATTCATACTATCATAGAGGTAGAAACTAGAAAGAGAGAAATATAAGAATTAAAAGAGTTAAACGAAAAAATAAAATGAAAATAAAAAAATAAAAAAAAGGCCAACGGCTACAGAGCCGTTGGTGACCAATTGGTCGCCCGTTGGTGTCACCAACGCCTGATAGCCGTTGGTGACCAAAAAATTAAAAAAAAAAAAAAAAAAATACAAAACAAGGTTCTACCCACCTGACCCGGCGGGTTGAACCGGTGGGTCAACCCGTCCGGCCCGGCGGTTCAACCCGCCGGGCCACGGGTTCCAAAATATTGGAGCCGTAATCGGCCCGCCCGCTACAGTAGCCGGCCAATTACAATTTTCCGGCATGGCCCACCGGGTCACTTGACCTGGTGGGTTTTGCCGGGCCGATTCCGGGCTAAATGAGGCCCGTGCCCCCCCTCTAACCGTGATCAACACCCTTTTCTTCCTCATTAACTATCACGTCGGTGGACGCAATCTCGACGATCACCACCAAGCATCCTCTGCTTCTCTCCGCTTGCAGTCCACAGGGGATTTTTCTCTGTGGAGCTCTTCTTTCGTTCAGTGCTCAAGCTTGAGGTGTGGCTGCTCTTTTATAGACAAGGGGAGAGGAAACTATAGAGGCGTTCACGGAACAACGCCGCGGGCCGCAACCAGACTTCCCGCGCGTAACAGTCGGTAACGCGCTGTGGCGCTCGCTGGTGTTTCGGCGAGAGAGAAACCTTTGCCTCGGGATTGACTCTCGCGGATGAACAATAGAGATCGCCTGATCGTTTTCTACTGTCCTGATTATATTAGTCTCGAATCTAACACCTCCTGAGATCAACCGCCAAGATTGTTTGAAAACGGACGGCCAAATCTCAGACGCTTACCTCGAACTTAAACCATCAATGCTGATGATTGCTTCTAAGCTTGACACGTGGCTTCATAGATGGTTAAATAACGCTCCGAGATCAGCAACCCACACGATCTTTAATCCTATCTATCCCTGTCCTTTAATAAGAGTTTTTCTCTTGGAAAATTGTCCAGAAGTCCCCGCCGTTTTTTTTAGGTTACACTTTAGTCCACCATTAGGGAGAGAGGGCAATTATCATTTAGTCTTTGATATTTTATAAAATTACCAAAAGGTCCTCCAGATTCCCAACTAACCCTAATTAGGGTTTTAAACCTTTTAAACTTAATTTTCCCCTCTTAATTACACCGTTTAATTATCTAGGGAACTTATTTAATTAATAACCTATTTTTAAAAGAATTATAGCACATTTCTATTTCAAAAATCCTTGGATTTTACAATATAGGGACCAGAAATGTTAAAATATGCAATGCATAAGGACCATATTGAATAAATTTTGAATTTTGGGATAGAAATGAACATAGGGAGTAGAAATAGCTTTAACCCTTTTTGCAAGTGTACCCTTGAATAATTTTAAAATTGTGTATTTATCCATGAGTAAAATATAATTGCATACATACCTCTGAATAATATCTATAATTGCGTATATATCTCTAGGTTAAAATAGATGAAAAACGGTTAGTTAACAAATCGGTAGACATACATAATGATAATCATACCTTTTGCATATATACCCTTGAAAATTTTGTTTGACTGTAGATTTAAAACACCCCTTTAAAATTTTGAATTTTAAAATAGTTAAAATATATATATGAGGGGTGTTTAGGATATTTTCCAACCATTAACCTAAGTTGTAATCATGGTTAAGATTATTTGGTTAACTTCTTTCAACGAATCTTAATGGCAGGGACATATCCAACATTCAACCTGTTTTTCAAGGATATACCAACAATTATGATTTCTTCAAGGGTAAATTTGTAATTATGAAAAATAGAGGTATAAAACCAATTTCCCCTTCAAAATTTGAGCCTACGTCAGCATATCTAGTATAGATATGAAAAGAGAAGTGTAAGGAGCCATTCTTTACCACTCCTCTCTAATTCCCCGTTCTCCTATGCAAACGTGTTCAGTTCCTCCCCTGCTCCATGCCTCTCCCACAGTCAGACTCTGCCCTTGTGAGAGTATCTCCTTATCCTTCTACCCTGCCATACTACGTCCTTCTCTCCCAATTCCAAGCTCCCTCTGGCTCCTCCCATGGTCTCCTTGCCCTGCAATTGTGCCGTGACAACTAGCCTCCCAAGCTTTTCTTCTCCCGTAGAGCCACCCATGGCTCCTATTTCTTGCAAACGATTCCTTATCGTAGTTGCCGATCTGCTCAACTTCCAGCCAATTCTCTTGGTTCTAGCTTCTTCAATCCCGGCCCGCAGGAGGACCGGTAGCAACCAAGAACCTTGTTTCCCTGTGGCTTTAAGCAGCCTGAAGTCTTATCTTGCATAGCCGCCAACCACTGAGCAGAGTTAGGCGATTCCAACGCCTCCTAATAGGATCCAAGTTCATCAAGATTACTCCTCGCCTCGAAACTCCAATGTTCTCCATTGGATCTCCAAAGGAAGATTTTTCGGCCTTGTTAGATTTGGAAATTGCAAAGAAAACTAATCTCGTTAGAAGGTCATCGTTCACACTACTAACTACTCTTCTTGATTTTTCATTTTTTCAACGAGACAAAATTAGTTTTCTTCTAGATCAACACCAGGTCCTTTCTAACGTGGCGGTCCTTGACCTTTCTATTTTAAAAAAGCTCACCAGAAGGTCCTCTTTTGCAGGAGTTATGCCGCCCTTGACACGTAGTTGTGGAGGCAGTGGCAGAACAAAGAAAAAAAAGATTAAACCAAAACGCTATGCCTCCGTATCAGACATGTGTATTGGCATCTATGGCCAAGTGGTTAGTCCCGCCCTAACAATTGAGGAGCAAACTTTAGGCGCATACAAACAAGTGGGTCCAAATAATACTTGGGTGCCTCCCCGGTCTCCTTACAATCTCCTAGAAGAGGAGCATTATTTTGATTCGTGGAGGGTTCCTATTATATGTGTCTTTTTTAACAAGACTTGTTCCAAGAATGTAAGTACAAGTCAATTTATTTGTTTCTATATCTCAATTTTAAAACTATTATTATGTTTCACTGTTATTAAACATCAATGTGCCCCAAGCTTCAGAATTTATCTACTAACAAGCATTCAGTTTCCATGGATGTGATAATTGAAAAGTGTTATTGTATTTATGGTGCAAGTTCCAAATGTGTTAAAAAATTTATTGTGTCTGTGCCGTAATGCGCAATCGATGGCAGATATTGATAAGATAATGATAAAAATGTTGTAAGGGAATTAGCATTACAAAATATGCGCGCAAAAAGGTTGAAAAGACTTTCCCTAGAATATTTGAGACATGATTGGACTCATGTTACACAAATTCATGGCGTGGGCAAGTGAGTGAAATATAGATATGTAGTGTTTTTTTTTTTCCGCACCTCAACTTTGTCTTTATGGTTACTATTAAACTATGAACCAAAATCACATTTTTTGTTAACTAAGCTTGTTTGATATTTTCATGGCTTCCTGTGAAATTATGAATTAGCATCACATGTTATGTGAATCATGCTTGCTTGACTTTTGACATTCTATCCACTTCAATTTAGGTATGCTGCGGATGCTTATGCTATATTTTATGGCAGAAAGCCACATGAAGTTTATCCACATGATAAGCAGCTTGTTCTTTACTGGAAGTTTGTTTGCAACATGCGGAATCCAGGAGAAGAGACTCAAGGTTTGCCGAGTCAGCCTACAACCAATGCTTGATCGGTCAGATGTAGATGTCCTATTTATGGTGCCAAGCTACTCATGCCCTATGCTTTTTTATCTTTTTGGTTGCATGCTCTTGGCATCCATAACATTTTTTCTTTAAGATGTTCTAAACTCTCTATTAGAGATGCTAAGTGAAGGATCTGGACCGCTGAATACTTTGTATATAGAAGCTTTTTTCCCCCTCTTTTTTAGTATGCTTTTTACATATAACCATCCACTTTAACGTGTTAGAACTTGCAGACAGGTAACTAGAAGTCAAATCAGGTGATGTGCTATGTTGTTTTATTTAATCACCCTCTTATGTCATTTTCAGACCTATCTTTCCAATGCTTCTTCAAACATCTACTTTACTATGACTTTGTGTTTTATGGAGCTCCACGGAAGATTAGGCGAATGAATTGATTGTTTGTTGCACATCCTTATTATTAATTCTTATCTTTTTCAATGAAGCAATCCTGACCAAGTTGATCCACTCTTTGTTTAACCATGACCATTTTGATGTAGTGGGAATTGGATCAATTGTTGGATTATCTATGGGAATGCTTCAACTAAACTGTATTGCTTGAATTATTGTTAGTTTCTATTACTTTTGGTGGTTTTGAAACAACCGATGCTGCTGTGGACTTTTTCTTTTTCTTTTCTTTTTTTTTATTATGTTTAGCATTTCAATCATCTTTTTTATTATATTGTGTGTTTTTCATTTTTTTTTCCAAAATTAATTTAATATATAATATTTAAATTAATTTTATTAACCATTTAAAAAATTTATAATATATTAAATTTAAGATACATTTAATAGGGCATTTAAGATAAATTAAAATGACTTGGGATGTTATTAGAATTATCATAACTTGATGCGGGTAATTTAGTCCACACATATTGAAATGTTGGACCAACAATCCAGTTATAGGAGTATAATAGAAATAGATAATAGATAATAGATAATTAGATAGATAATAGATAATAGATATAATAGATAATAGATAATAAATTATTAAAATTATAAAAATTATGAGGGGTCCATGCACAAAACTGATAAATAATTAAGTTATAATTATATTTTGTAAGATAAAAAATAAATAATAAACTAAGGGGCTAAACATTATCGGGCATTTACTTATATAAATTATATACAATCAAAATTGGGCCTTTTGCAAGTGGACCCTTGAATAATTTTGAAATTGTGTATTAACCCATGAATAAAATATAATTGCATACATACCTCTGAATAATTTGTATAATTGCTTATATATCCCTGGGTTAAAATAGATGAAAAACGGTTAGTTAACAAAGCGGTAGACATATAAAATGACAATCATACCCTTTGCATACATACCCTTGAAAAATTTGTTTGACGGCAGATTTAAAAATACCCCTTTAAAAATCTGAATGTTAAAATAGTTAAAATATATATATGAGGGGTGTTTGGGATATTTTCTAACCCTTAACCTAAGTTGTAACCATGGTTAAGATTATTTGGTTAATTTCTGTCAACAAATCTTAATGGCAAGGACATATCCACAATTCAACCTGTTTTTCAAGGATATACCAACAATTATGATTTCTTCAAGGGTAAATTTGTAATTATGAAAAATATAGGTATAAAACCAATTTCTCCTTCAAAATTTGAGCCTACGTCAGCATATCTAGTATAGATATGAAAAGAGAAGGATAAGAAGCCATTCTCTTCCGCTCCTCTCTAATTCCCCGTTCTCCTATGTAAAAGCATTCTATCTGTCCCCCGCTCCATGCCTCTCCCACAGTTAGACTCTGCCTGTAACGCCCTGAATATTTTCAAGATTTAATAAATTATTTTCTGGAGAAAACCAAGGGATTAATTAACACGTAACCTAGATTAATTATTTTAACAAACTTAATTAAGGAAAATCAGGAAATGGTGAAACTAAAGTCCGAACACACAACCATTTGGGCCGAGAAGGCTGTATTGGGCCAGGCCAAATTGGACATGGAATAGCCGGAGATAGACTGGAGAAATTAATTACAGTTGATTAATTAGAGGATGTAATAAGAGTTAATTAATCTCAATTAATTGGCAGGGAATACGGGACAAGAATACGAGTCCCGGTAAAGTAGGATTGGCGGGTCAAAAGCCGGAAGACCGGGATCTCGGTCGGGAGCGTAGTGTGACCCGTGACATTACTGTAGGGTCCGTGGCAACCGAAAGGAATTAAAGAAGGAATTAAAGAATAGAATAGTAAAGTACTGAATTAATGATGACGACCCGCGAATGATGACGACCCGCGAAATGCGGATCTGGGTCGGGAGAGAAAGACGACACGTGACGCTACAGTCAGCCCGTGTCACTGGGGACGTCTGACCCGGGATTCCCGGATCTGGGTCGGGAGAATTATTGATAGGATAATATTTTTTAAATAGTGATGGGACATAAAGTAAAAGATAGTATATTATTAAATTCCTTTTAAAAAGATAAAGTATTATAAATTATTTAAAAGATAATACTTTTAAACGATAAAGTAGTTAAAAGATAATTTATTTTAATTAATGAAATATTATATAAAAATAATAATAAATTAATAAAATAATAAAATGAAATGAAATCTCTGTCTTTATATGAGAGAAAGAGAGACTCTCTCTCTCCCTCTTTCTCTCTTTCGTTCGTGAGACCCCTCTTCCTTCGATCCGGTCATGCCACCGGCCACTGACCAGCGCCTCAGACTCGGGCCCGCCTCAGCCGGTGCTCGAGCCCCGTCAGTACTCCGCCACCGTTGCTTCAACACCGGCCGCCGCCAGCCTCCTAGCTGCAGCCATCACACCGTTCAGCCATTTCCGGCGAGTAGTGGCCTAGGCCGACCACCCCTCATCTACGGCTTGCGGCCTACGCCGACGAACAGTCCCAGTTTTCAAGTAAATTCCTAAATTTGCCGATTGGGGAAAACCCTAAGTAGGATGCATGATTGAATGAGAATTTTGGGCTTTTAGAAGGGGTCTAGAGTGTTGTATGATCCCATGTATTAATTCACGAATTAGGGGTCCGGGAGATGGATGATGATGCACTTGTGTAAGGCTGTGAGATGATAGGTTTTGTCATGTATGAGTCGATGTTAATTAAGTATGCAATTGTGAATGTTTGTATTCATTTCTAAGCCCTAGAAATAGAGGAGGTGCTGCTCGATTTTTTTTAAAAATCTATAGGAGTTAAGAGCCCATTTGAATTAGTTAATGCTTCCATGCTTAGCAAGTTAATTAACATCATTCCTTGCTTAACATGTTAGTTTCTAAGTTTAGGAAAGTGATAATTAAGCTAACTGGAGATTTGTTATTAGTATGGAGAAATACGGGTATAATTTGTATTCTTAAACCTTGGAGACAAGTACTAGAGTTTTAAGAGAAATTATGTCAAGATAGTTTAATGAGTTATCGTAATTATAGAATTCTTATTTCAATCATCAGGAAAGGGCAAAGGCAAGTCCGCCG
This sequence comes from Dioscorea zingiberensis, assembly GCA_026586065.1. Taxonomy (NCBI): domain Eukaryota; kingdom Viridiplantae; phylum Streptophyta; class Magnoliopsida; order Dioscoreales; family Dioscoreaceae; genus Dioscorea; species Dioscorea zingiberensis. Next base: position 15,635,608 of record CM048820.1, on the reverse strand, counting down.
CAGTCGAGGGACCGAGCCAGATCTAAGCCCGAACCAGACTAAGGTGAGGGAACACAACTGTAAATCCTTTCATTTGATTTGTATTTTAATCGTATTGATCTTTAGGATTCCATGTTATGAAATTGTTATGTTATTCATGAAAATGCTTTTCAGTTTTCAAGCATGATTACCGATTTATTCGAAGTTTGAAATCATGTTCATGAAAAGTATGTGGGAACATTGCACATTTTTTTTTTTATATATTGCCATGATAGACATATTAGTGCGTTGCATCTTACTTGAATACATGCTTGTGCCAGACGTGGCTCTAATATAGAGCCAGAGAGTACGGTACTAGGTAGGGAAGGGGTGGTTTACAAAACTCTTATTTTCTTTAACTATCCAACTATTTGTTTTCAAATTCTTCTGATTTCAAGAAAACAAAACCCCTTTTCCGTACTCTTCGAGTGCCTAGTATACGTATATACTCGTATAGCTCACGGCCGACGAGTTGATCCGACCGGAGAGATACTGATTGATTGGTTCATTCCACTCTGGTGCCGCTGTATGAAAGTAGAGGTGTATATGACACTAATATGATAGATAATGAGAAATCGATTCCATAGCTTGTCACCCCATGGTTGTTGATACGGTCCAACCTGGGAGGACCTTGACTTGTGTGGAATTGATCTATGTCCAGGACGAGGAGTTGTTTCCATAGCTTGTCACCCCATGGTTATTGATACGGTCCAACCTGGGAGGACCTTGACTTGTGTGGAATTCATCTCCCGCTCTGATGATGATAAAAGATTAATGAAATGCATAAGTGCATATCATATGATTTCAGTGAATATTACCATGACTTGGATCATGATCAGTATGCTGCATCACATGTTTTAACTATTGTTCGGTTTTGGTATCTCGCCTTTCGATATTTATATTATTTTAATTTGAAAGTATACAGGTTGTTATTCCTGACAGTAGTGTTAATACCTCACTGAGCTCCTGTAGCTCACCTTATTGTTATTCTCTTTTGCAGGTAGTAAGTCGGGTTATGGCCCTGCTTAGAGTAAAGTTAGGTTGGATCCCCTAGTTCTAGCTCTGACCACCTAGCCCGCGTTGTTGTTTTACTTCTTGCTGTATAATTTGGGGAGGATGTTAGCTCCCATCTAGACTTGGTGTATTATTTGAGACAATATGGGTTGTAATAATGTTGTACTTGACCTTATATTTCCTTAATATTAGTTTGACTTTGATTAATTAATGTCTTTTATACAGCCTTAGGCTGGGGTTCACTCCCTGACCTGGCTGGTGTGACACCTGGGTCCTGGAAAGGATTAGGGTGTTACATTGCCCTTGTGAGGGTATCTCCTTATCCTTTCTCTACCCCGCCATACTACATCCTTCTCTCCCAATTCCAAGCTCCCTCTGGCCCCTCCCATGGTATCATTGCCCTGCAATTACGTCGTGACAACTAGCCTCCCCAAGCTTTTCTTCTCCCATAGAACCACCCACGGATCCCATGTAATATCCGAAAATTTTAGGGAAATAAAATTTTCTAGTTATTTCCTTAAATTATTAGGTTAATGAATAAACGTCCCCAAGGTTGGAGATAATTGAAAGTTTATTGGAAATGAGGGGTTAAAGTGATTAATCCCTTAATTAAGGTTAATTTGGGAATGTTGAGAACTTATCTGTAATTTCAGAAAAAAAAAAATATGAGGGCTTAACCGAAATTTGTATTCTCTCTCATAGAGAAGGACCTGCATGTAAACATTTAAAGGAAGGAGGATGTAATTGTAATAAGTATATAATTTGCTGGAGGAATAGTATATATATATATATATATATATATATATATATATATATTAAATAGAGAATATTTGGATAAGATGTATTATTATGAATTAAAGTATGGATAAATAAATATTTTATCACTTTATCACACCAGAAGGGATTTGGCTCAGTTTATGTAAATATATGATATATATTCATATATCTATATAATATAAGATATATATTCTATATTAAATATATATATGATTAAGGAATCGTTTGCATTTAGGGGGCGTTTGGATGGGGGTAATATTTTCACATTCCCAGGAATGAGGCGGTAATGTGAAAACATTACCACGTTTGACAAAGGTGGTAGTGGGAATAAGTTGGTAATCCACATTACCAACTTACTCCACATTACCACATTGGTGGTAATATGGATTACCACCAAAATAGGTGTCTATCCAAATGGTAATGTGGATCCTCATTTTGCCCTCCATCCTTTTACGATATTATTATTATTATTATTATTATTATTATTATTATTATTATTATTATTATTATTATTATTATTTGATCAAAATTTTAGATACAAATTTATTTCAAAAAAATGTGCCATAATTAATTTTTGGTATTAAAATTTAATTAATTTTAATTAAAACTTTATTTTAATTTAAATTTAAATTTACTCAAAATTTTATATAGAAGGGTATTTTGGGAAATTTGGAACATTACTAAGTTGATTACCTTGACCAACCAAACATGGTCATATCACATTACCACAACATTCCTAGGCATATAGCATTCCCGACTCCATTCCCAGGCATATCACATTACCGTGGTCATATCTCATATCTCGAACCAAACGCCCCCTTAAAGTAAATAAAAAAATAAAATTAAAAATAATAAATAAATAAAACGAAGACGGCATCACGTGCCTATTAAAAAGGGAAAAAAAATGAAATACATGGCTAGTAGAATGTAATAAGTATATAATATAAAATATATTATTGAAAAGGACGTGCATATGCATATGCTGATATCAAATTGGATTTGGACACAAAATCGTGATGGGGTGATGATATTTTATATTAAATACATATACATACTATATAGTAAGAGATATAAAAGAGATATATCTATATTTATATATAAACTTATATTTAGAGAGAGAGATATATAGAGAGAGGTAGAGACCGATCAAGATTAAGATTAAAATGAAACAAATTTAGTTTATCTTTTAGCGTGGTTTAAATTAGTTTATCCTTTAGCCGCAGGAGGGTGGCTATAAATATGAGGGTTTAGGTCATCCTGGATATCATCTTTCTATCTCCTTCTTTATCTCTTGTTTGTCGTAGAGAAGATCGAAGTCTTGAGAGTTGAGGAATTGCAACACTTGCAAAGCTTTCTTTTCTGGCGCCCTTGGATCGTTCTATATAGAAACTTAAGAATTGTGGATAAGATCGGTAGTGAGTTCAGAGATTCCTCAATCTTGTAGTTGCGTTTGTGGATTGCTCTTATATTCTTTTATTTTTTGTATTTAATTTTAGCTTTTCATTGAAGAGGCAATTTAGTTCCAAATTTCTAGTTTCCAGTAGGTTATCTTTTTAGAAAATATGAATATAAATTGTTGTCCATCGTAAACACATTAGCAGCAAGAATTATCAAGAATTTTATATGGATTTGTAAACAGTAACAAGATAGAAAGGAAAACCTCCAAGCAAAAACACTTGGAACATGGTGGACGTGAACAACTAATGTCAAGAAGTTTATCAAATTAGAATTTTATTAAATAAGTTGATTTGACATCTACTGAAGCTCATGTAGAGGCATACCGTTGTTCCTGATGGATGCTGGAGTCCTTTCGGAGACATTTTAGCTATGGCTGCACGCTTGTATGATACGAGGCCTTAGCATACACATTTATGTGATTGTGATATGCTTATGATGATTGAAATTTCATATGTGCTTTATTCGGATTTTTTTTTTGAAATGCTTGGCATGTTAATTTAATGAGAAGACAATGCATACGATTAGCATTATTTCTGGGATTCGTAAATCTTTCATTACATATATTTATTTTCTGATATTAGTGATTTTCACTCAAGTGAACTACTTGCACAGGTAAGTGAGCGTGAGTAATCCAGTAGATAGCTCTGACATAACAGATAAGAATGGTGCTTGCCTGTGTGCACTTGTTGTTTAGAATTCTAGAACTCTTTAGCAAATTTGTAAACTCTGTATAAGATTAAACAATTTTTGTATCTCTTATGAATAGTAGTTTGATTTCTATGATCATTATCAGGTTTAAATTACACAGCTTATGGGCTGGGTGCACTCCCGGCACATCTGGTGTGACATCCGTCTCAGTGAAGAAATGGGTGTTACATTTCCCCTATTTATCGGGCCCCAACAATATACAAACACAAACATTCTTCCAAAATTATCCAATACACTTGGATTTCATACATTCATACATCGATACAACTCTATCAACATTATAATAAGGACATACACTAATACTCCCTCCAAATCACCTTGTGGCATTATAACAAATAGTACATGTGCATGTTAACTTCCTAATCAAGAGCATGACATTCATAATCTCAAAGCTCTTAAATCATACTCATTCCACACAAACAATCAGTATATCCATGACACATGGATTTTATAGCTCATAGCCATTAGATTACAACCATGTATTACTCTATTAACAACATACACGAGTATTTCATAACTTCTAATACTCCTCCAATTTCATCATTCAAGCCTTAACCCCATACTCAATATTCATAATCACTTTCACAGCCCCAAAACTCCCAAAATTTCCATAATTTCATTCATAATAGTATAGGAATCTTACTATTGCGCGGGATGAAGGAGATCGACGAGTAGGGCTGCAGGCTGGCGACGTGGCTGCACACTGTTTATATATAAAAAAATATACATGTCCCAATTCTAATAGGATTTAAGTTCCAACTTAAATAGAATTCATATATATCCCAATCTTGATATATTTAGGATATTGATGATAAACAAAATTTAAATATATCCTAACCTTAATTGATTTGGGATTCTTTTGAAATAAGTTGATAAATCATTTGGTTGCATCTTGGGGCCAAAGGCACAAATCCCGAGGCAAGCCCAAGGCGATCTCAAATTCCAAGATAGCCCGAGAACACATATCTCGAGACAATCTCAAATTCAAAGATAGCATGAGAACACATATCTCAAGGCAATCTCAAATTTCAAGATGCCCGATAGTACAAATCTCTAGGCAATCTTATATTCCCAAATAGCCCGAGAACAAATCTCGAGGCAATTAATACATATATACAGATCTCAAGGTGACTCAAAGGACGCAAATCTAGAGACAGTTGAAGAATACACATCCCGAGGCAAAATAATAATAATAATAATAATAATAATAATAATAATAATAATAATATAAATCAATAATTAATTAATTAATTAATTATAAACCTCGATTTGGTCTTATCGATTCGGTAAGAGGTTGGGATTTCACGGGGAAGTTTTCTCCGTGGGGATAAGAATGAGTAGGCTTTAAAAAGAGGCGATGAGAAAGAAAAGAAAAAGTGGAAATAGAGATCAGACAAAAAAAAAAAAAAAACAAACAAACAAACAAAGGAAAAGACTATTGAAGAGGAGACAATCAGAGAAGAAGAGATCAAGAGGCAATCAGAGAGAAAAGAAAAAAAGGAGAAAAGGTATATTGCTACTATATATATCATTATATTATATATATTATAAAAAGGAAAAGGGGCCCCTTCCCTTTCTGACTTCTGTCTGCCATGAGCCTCTATCGGCCGCTCTGTCCGCTGCTCCCGCTGCCATGGAAGCCAGATCCTCCGCCCAAGCCACCTCTGATTCCCTCATCGCCACTGATCCCCTCTTACGCCGCCAGCCATCGGAGAAGAAATTCTGTTGAAGTCCCCCTGCTGCTCCTGCGCCGCCAGCCATCAAGTCGCCGCTGAAGTCCTCTCGCTAGGCTACTTCTAAAGCGTTATTCCTCCGCCCGGTACCAAATTTCGCAGCGCTCTACTTCAAGAACCTCCTGGCTTCCAAATTTCACCAAATCGTTGATCTGCTCCAACCACAGCTGAGGAAACTCCAGCATCTCGCCAACCACCGCCGTTGTTGTCCAATCCGCCTATGCAACCACGCCTAAGCTGCCAGATTTGACGCCCAAGTTACAGCCAAGCCCGATGCCCCTTGTTGTCTGTAACACCCTAATCCTTTCCAGGACCCAGGCGTCACACCAGCCAGGTCAGGGAGTGAACCCCGGCCTAAGGCTGTATAAAGACATAATTAATACATAATCAAACTAGCATTAAGGAAATATAAATTCAAGTACATCATTATTACAACCCATAATGTCTTAAAATCTCGCACAAGTCAAGATGGGAGATTATATACTCCCCAAATCAAACAACATAAAATCAAACAAAGACGCTGGCCAGGTGGTCAGAGCTAGACTAAGGGGATCCATCCTAACTTTACTCTAAGCATAGCCATGACCCTGCTTACTTCCTGCACAAGATCAACAAGTAAAGGGTGAGCTACAGGAGCTCAGTGAGGGACTAACACCGCTGTCAGGTTTACAAACCTGTATGCCTTCAATCTCAATAAATAAAATATCAAGATAAAAACACATAATTCTGAAAAGTAATTTAAAGCATGGATAACAGCATGTTAATCATAATAAAAATCATGGCAATGTTCGACGAAGATATATATATATATATATATATAGCATGCTTTTGTTTAGTTCTTTAGTCTTTTATAATCAGAACGGGAATTAATTTCCACAAATGTCCTGGCTGACCGTATCATGCCAGTAGCCTTCCGGTAGCACCGTGAAGGTGACAAACTATGGAAACAATCCTCGTCTGAGGGAAATAAATTCCACAAATGTCCTGGCTGACCGTATCATGCCAGTAGCCTCCCGGTAGCACCGTGAAGGTGACAAACTATGGAATTAAATCCTCATCTTCTATCATATTAGTGTCATCTACACTTCTACTCTCATATAGCGGCACCAGAGTGGAATAAACCAACTCAATATGTCTCCGGTCGAGTCAACACAACGACCGTGAGCTATAAGAGGATATACGTATACTAGGCACTCGAAGAGTACGGGAAGGGGGTTTTTGTTTTCTTTTGAAATCAGAAGGGTTGAAAACAGATAGTTGGACGAGTAAAAATAGAGATCATATAAAACCACCCCTTCTCTACCTAGTACCGTACTCTCTGGCTCTATCGTAGAGCCACGTCTGGCACAGGTATATATTCGAGTATGATGCAATGCACTAATATGTTCATCATGGCAATTTCCAACAATATACAATGTTTTTACATGCTTTTCATGAACATAACTACAAACTCCGAATGAATTGGCAAATCATGCTTGAAAACTGAAAAACATTTCATGAACAACATAACAACTTCATAACATGAAGTCTCAAGATCAGTATAAAGCATGCTTGAAAACTACAAACATTTCATGGTCATCATACGATTTCCTAACATGAAATCTTCAAAATTTTATACGATCAAAATACAAATAAAATAAGAAAATTTACAGTAATGTTCCCTCACCTCAGTGTAGTAGATCCCTAGGATTGGTCGGGATCTTCGGCAACGGTAACTTGACCCTTGCCCTTCCCTTGTCCTAGAGAACAAAATACGGATATTCAGGAATACGAACCCGTTTTCTTAACTTGTATTCTTATTTAAGCTCAAAAGAGTATGATAGGTTTTATCAACTACATTTAAAGTATAATTCTCTTAATACAACCTCGTATTTCTAAAGAACGAAAAATACGGATTTGTTCCATTAAAGATTTAACATAGTCCGCTTGGACCCTTCATAACTTCCGATCCGGAAGCCCGATCGGGTCGATCAAGTATTCGTTACGAAGGTCTCTCGATGACCTTTCTAACGATATAACATACTCCCCGATCGGGGAAGCATCGGGGGCTGAATTCATCCCAGAAAGGGACAGCCCGGCATGAATTCTAACGAAATTTCGGCAGAGTCTCCTTTGTTTGTAGGATCCAGAAATTAATACAAACATTCATCCAAGATTAACATAATTAGAACATTCGACTATGCATCCACATCAAACATTTCACAGCCCATTCATCAAACATGTTTTAGGACACTAACCCCATAACCCCCCATCTTTACTCCCTCTATTATCATGCTCTAAATTATGCTATTATACTAATGTTTCTTCAATTTCAAACTCACTGTTGCGTAGGACTGAAATAGGGGCCGCAGATTGAGCGAGAGGGCAGCTCGACGGAACCAAGTGGCGGCATACCGGGCCGGAGCTAGAGGCGATTCTGTAAATGAGGTCGGGCCGGTGGCGCCAGCGACGTCAGGAAGATGCGCATGTGGGGAAAGCACCGAGTCATGGGCGGACGACGCTGTCGGCGGATCTGATCGCGCGTGGAGTGTGCAGGGTGGCGATGGGAAACCTTGGGGCTGTGATCCGCCGGTCGAGGGCCATAAAGGGAGGAGAAAACGGAAGGGCAAGCTCGCCGGTGCTCGACGAAGGAGTAGGGTTTCCTCGGCTGTTGTTCGGTCGAGAAGAAGGGAGTCATGAGAGGGAGAGAAGATGAGGGTCTTCTCCCTCTCTCTCTTCTTATAATTTGTAAAGTAACTTTATTAAAGTAGTAGTATATAGTATTGTTTAATAGATTTACTATCTCACTTTTACTGTTCACCCACGGGAAACTTGATTAAACCTCCGACCAGATCCGTGTTTTACGGGTCAGGATGCTAAATTATTAAATGTTATTTTATTATTTTATTTTTTTATTCATTCTTACGTCCTTTCGGTGATCACGGATCCTACTGTAACCTCACGGGTCGCAATTACTCACCCGACCGAGATCCCTGTCTTTCAGCTTTTGACCCGTCGGTATACTTTATCGAAACTTGTGTTTTTGTCCCGTATTCCCAACCAAATAATTGAGATTAATTAACTCTCTTATAAAATCCTCCATCTAATCAGCCATAAGTAAACTCTCTAGTCTACCTCCGACTATTCCATGTCCAATTTGGCCTGGCCCACTACGGCCTTCTCGGCCCAAATGATTGCAAGTTCGAATTTTGGTTTCAAAATTTCGTGGTTTTCCTTGATTAAGTTGTTAAAATAATTAATCTCCTTTATAAGTTAATTAATCTTCATGGTTTTCTCCCGAAAATAATTAATGAAATCACGAAAATTTTCAGGGCGTTACACTGTCGCCCTGCTGCTAGAGCCCTCTGAAGCCCTCTTGATGCAACCAGAGCCACCAACCAACCTCGCAGCGCCGCTTCATCTCACAAGACCCTCTCCGACCCACCAAGCCTCGATGCCGCCACCTCACGCGACCGTGGAGCTATTAGTGGGCCGCTACCATGGGGCTACTTCAAGATTCTTTTCTTGAGCAAATTTGGAGCTGCTGCGTTGTTGCTGTAGAAGCTCTGAAGCTGCTGCTGCCATTATGAGGCTGCTGCTGTTGTGCGTTTTGATGCTGCTACAAAGGGGGCTGCTAGAAGTGATATTTCCCCCTGTCGCTGCCACCAGAATTGTTGCATTGTTGTGTGTTGTTCTTTGCCACGAAGTTACCGCTTCAGCTCTGGTACATCTTCTTTGTCGTCATGAAAAAATGGGGAGCTATAGAAATGGGTGGAGCTACTGCAAAATTGAAACCAAGGATGCTGAAGCTACTGTCAAATTGCGGTTGAAGCTGTTGGTTGTGCTGATCTACCACCGCTGAAGCTCCTGTTGTGCTGATTTTGCTGCTATGCTAAAGCCATTGCCGCATGTTCTTCTTTGTTATTCTTGCTATTCTTTGAACTCTGGAAGTCAGATATTCTTGGCTATTCGCGGCCTCCGTTGTATTCTTCTTGGCGACCTACAGAGAAAGAGTTGTCGTCTTCTTTGCAGAATCTTTGATGAAGTTGCCGTCATTGCCATGATGGGTAAAAGGGAGTCAGCCTGTCGATATGCACTGGAGACAATATGACTGTCATTCCTTCAAAAATGACATTGATAAGGGATCATTACAAATATTGACCAGAGGCTGCATCAACTAATTCATCATGGTAGAGCATGTTTACTTTGTCAAAGACAGTGAAGAGGCAGAAGTTCTCTATGATTATTGATGGTTGAATATTGCCGTTTTGAATATATATTGGAGATGGGTTTGAGATCTGAAAAAGCTCCTGATAAAGCTCCAAGTTATGAATGCATTCATGGCTAGACATCAGACATAGTTCCGAGTTCTGAATACATTCTTAGCATGGACATAAATACCGTATCGATTGACCTAGGGAAAAAGAGACCTTTGTTTCTTTCCAAAAAAAAAAAAAATGGAGATTTCTTCTTTACAGAACTTGTTCTGGATTCTATACCTCGAAGGGTATTGACAGTGAAGACTCATTTGAAGAATATGAGGAAGTGGCAAAGCAGAAGAGGAAGGAACGTTTACAGAATCAAGGAGGAGTTGAATTAAACTTTCTTAATAAATTGGGCCATGTTCAAAAGGTTGAAATCTTTGGTGGCATGGCTGACATAAAGACCATGTTTAGAAAGAGGGAATGCTTCAAAGTCTTATCAAAGTGCATATCTTCCACTTGATGAAATCCGTCAAAGAATTGTAGCTATAATCCAGTTGAAGATGAAGTTAATTTGAGGGGACATTCATGGATGGAATAAAGCTGATCACAATACATGATGGATTGTTCTCGCCCACTAGGAGAAGGATTCAAGCATTTGCAAAGGAGGCCAAGCCTGCAACTCCTCAGAACTGATGGCACTTGGACATGTTCACCAACTTCATAGGGGGCACCTGCTTGAAATTCACTTGGTTTAATATTTATGACGGCCAACCACTCATGCTGCTGTTTGGGTCTTTTCTGTTTGCAAATTCTATACATGTAATGGAAAGATTGGCAAAACGATCAGCCATAATGCTTGAGAAGTCGACCTTTCTATATGCAAATCGTGAAGAGACCCAAGTGAAGCCACTTTAATACAGTGAATAAGTTTCAAAGATTGTTGATGCATTGTCTTCATTACAAAAAGTTTGGGAGCATAATTGATAATGAGTCATCCGGTGATTCACGAAAAGCTGCAAGCTAATTGGCCATCTAAAGATGAAACTTAAGGAGCTAAAATCAATATTTGTTAGCAACTCATATACTCTCAGTTCTGATTTTTCAAGATGGGCACTGCAAGCATTATAAAGGGTAAACTATCTGGATAGTCACTGAAGTATGGGGTTCATCCTATTTTGGTCACTGATCTTTAAAAAATTTCAATTGGGTCACTGAACAATTGAATTGCTTCCAATCAGGTCACTAACGCCACCGCCGTTAACTGGGGGCTTACGTGGCAAGCCACGTGGCCACGTTGACTTGCCACATCAGTACCTACTTTTTAAATTGCTTCCAATTGTGATGCCGGGCGGGGTAGCGATTATCCCGCGGACAAGCCGGATCCAAGAATCGCAAGGAAGACGGCAAAGAAACCAAAAGAACCAGAGAAAATACTCTCAAATTCTAGAAAATAATTTTATTAAAAACTCAATAATGAAAAACTAACCCACAAGCCGAGTTAAACAGCCTCAAAAGATTAACCTAGAAACCTTATCATCTAATCTAAATTTGCTAATTGACAAATTATTATTTAAAACTAAACTTATCTAAATTTAAAACTCTAAACAAATTAGATAACTCCTAAAAATCCAAAATCAAATCGGATTCAAATCCTATCCTAATTTAGTATATGAAATATTACCAAAAATAGAAAGAAGATCGAAAACCCTAATTTGGCGGATTAAATATTTCTAAAAATAGAAAAAAAAACTAAAATTCTATTTAATATGACATCCTCATGTCGTGCGCGTCGCAAAGATCTTTTTGAATTGGGGTCAAACACCCGATTCTGTATCGGTAGCCAAAGTTATTGCCAAAATACCGAACCACACCCAAAACCGATCCAATCTTGGAATTGACTCGATAACTTCCCGTCTTTACGTTGACCCACCAACTCGGCACCAACATTTGTGTAACACCCTAATCCCAATAGGGACACGTGTCACACCAGCCAGCCCAGGTGAGAACCCTGAGCCTAAGGCTGTCAAAACTGAAATAAAAATCTGCGGAATAAACAGGAGACAATAGAAATAAAACATAATAAGTTTGGTACTCATCCCAAAAAGGTAGAGTCATATCTGATACAGTACTCCACAGACTATACGTCTGGGTCTAGTCTCCAAAAGTAAAAGACATAAATCTACAGAGTGCGCAACAAAATAAACAGCTATGGGATGCCAGAGCCAACTACGTCATCACAGCTCACCAGGTCTAGCCTCTACCCGGACTTCTGTCTGCTACCTGCACAAGGTGGGTGAGAAAAAGGGACTGAGCTACAGAGCTCAGTGAAATGTGACCCCTACTGTCAGGTCAAATAAGACCTGTGCATCTGAAAATATATAACCATGTATATGGAAAATAAACTGTACTCATATACATGTAGAAAGACAGTAAAGCATGTAAATCTATGCATTATCCTCCGAATCAGGAAGATCATCTAAACAGAAGCATGTAACTTTATGCATTATCTTCCCACTCAGGAAGATCATCTAATGCAATGTCCGAGAAAACTCGAAAAGTCATCAGATAAAAACATGCCTGTCTATGCCTCAATGAGATGTCTAGATATGTGAGCGTCTATCGAATAGAATGCAACTCTGTAGGATCACTTTCTAAGATCTCAGATAAATAGCTGTGAGGTATCCCCCAATCTGGGCTGTATGTGAAGCCGTGAGGTTTCCCCCAATCTGGGTCTTCACTCGTGGTACCGAGCACCCCAAAGAGTTGGGAAAGTGTTTTAAGATAAAGACATTTTGAAATAAGGTTTTGATGCTAGAAATTCATTTTGAAAACAAGAAAAACCTTTCCCCTACTCGGTATCACTCTGGTCTCAGCTCAACGGAGCTGCATCTGCATAGCAAGGCTCAACTGACAGAGTGCACAAATCGATGCTCACATCTTGTATCTATCTCAATGATCTACAGCTAATCATATACAGGAAGCATCAATTCTACAATAGCTGAAAATAATCAAAATTAGTCTCAAACCCGAGAATCAATCATAGCTGATGCGTATAAAGTGAAAACACGATAAATTCCGATCAAACACGAGAATATACAGTAGGTCCACTCACCTGAAGTCCTAAGCAAGTCAAGTCTGACCCGGACCTCCCGAAGGTCCTGCCTTATTTTTTTCCCCTTTTCCTAATAATCACAATATAACTAAAATTACTACTAGTTCACAATTAAAAAAATAGTAACTTTTCATTTCCCTTCCTATCATTCATAGGCCCAAATCCATCTAAACTCAGGCCCAACATGGAAGCATGGGATATATCACCCATCAAACAACAACTATCTTCTATAATCATGAGACAACCACCTATTCTAATCTTTTCATAAACTCCATTAAAGCAGCTCACTAATAATAAACAAAACAGAAGTTATTTACTTTAAATCAAACAAAGAGAATAGAGTTAACTTCAAGTACTATTCACTCAAAACACTCAAAGAATACATCTTTCATTAAACTGGGAACAGCTCCCCAACAAACAAGTTCATATGAGTATATTATCAAACATCAACCAAGCACGATTAAAACTCAAAACAAACTCTTCTCTTTGACTCATGAATCCCCGAAGTAATACAAATATACAGCCGGAGCTACAACAACGATAACAACAACAACTACATCAACAGCTTCAACGCCAATCTAACATGTTAATAACCAGTTCATCACCCAACAAAGCATATTTTCAAACACCTTCAAGGCCTAAACAAACTTATTTGCAAAATCACTTCCCTGAATCCATGAATCTAATTCCCATTCAACATCATCTACAGCAGCATCATTAGCTAGAACAACAACACTAGAACAGCAACAGGAACAACAACTTCAATAACAATTACATTAACAACACAGCAAAGCAACATCTACAACCAACACAACAGAATATCAACCATCAGCACAAAACAACAGCTACAACAGCTCGAAACTCAACCAATCCTCTGAAAACCCAGCACTGAACACCTCTCCAACCAAACAATTACCTTGCAGGAATTGTTGGCTCGCCGGAGTGGAAATCAGGAGAAACCGCTTAGTTGTAGTGAAGACAGGGGAAACCACTGTTACGAGGTCCCTGAACAAAGATCCAAGAGCTGCAGGTGATGGTGAAGAAACAGAGGCAGAGGTCTGGAACGTCTCCGGTGTTGAAACACTAGTCTCACTGGAACCACGAGCTGGGTTGGCAAGGAGCTCCCCGGAGAAGTAAACCACCACCTTCCCTTCTCAAGAGACAGCTCCCCCTCATTCTCAACTTACCAACCACCAGAGAGCCACGCGGAGGTTCCTCCTTCACCGAGACCATGCAATGAGCCAACTCTGGCTTCACTTTCCACCGAGCTACTTCCTGATGCCACCTCCAGCTCCACCGGGCCCACATGAGCGCCACCTCCATCTCCTCTCTCTTACAGCCCACTCTCATAACCCAGTATCTCCTCTATTATTAACCTCAATCTTAAACCCAACCTCCTTCCAACTTAAGCCCGGCCCCTTACAACAAGCCTTACTACCAACCTAGAGCCCAAGTGATTTAGTTTGTTACAAACCTAGCTCAATTAGTTGTTTAAATTGTCACACCCTTTACTAACAAATATAATATGTATTGAACCTATCTTAAAAAACCCAGGGCATTAATTTACTACCATATTATTCAATTTCAGTAATCCTCGAGTTAATTCAAATATAACACCTGTTATTATCTCACTAACCACCCGCATGTATTTACTATTTATACAATATTCAAAAAGAAAACCCGGGCGTTACAATTTGACTCTAGCCTCCTGCATCAGTTACCCCGGGTTGGAAAGAACTCGACCTTGAGTTTGACTGCACCTCTATTGGTAGGTCTGGATCTCCGTGCTTAATCTCAATCAAAACCCTAGAGACAGAAAGTAGGTTAGTAGTGTTGGTTACTGGGCCAATAGGATTTTCCTCCCATAGAGATACCAACACAATGTTAGTCCCATCATCGTCATAGATGGGCTCACCAATCTCCTCCTAGGGCTCGCCAATTTCCTCCTCGTAGTTGTCGTAGATGGGCGAGATCTCCTCCTTCACATCATTGTTGAAGATGGGCAAAATCTCCTTCTCCGCATCATTGTTGAAGATGGGCGAGATCTCCTCCTCCATATCATAGTCGTAGATGGGTTGGCCAAACCTCTAATCGCTATGATTATGGTGCTGGACTTCCTCAGCCGGAAACTGCCCACGACAACTATGATCAAAATCGATCGCCACCAAACGCCTTGATAATTTCTTGACTTGCCTCTGCAAATCCTTGATCATCAAGCGTTGGGTTAACTCTGTGACTTGCCTTTGTAGATCTTTGTTCATCGCCTCTAGTGCGCTCAGGTCACGGTATTGGACTTCCTCAGCCGGAACCTGTCCAACTCGACGACCATGATCTCCAGTCGATGATGATGCTTCCCAGGAAGATAATAAGCTCTGATACCAACTGAGGCCGGGTGGGGTAGCGATTATCCCGCGGGCAAGTCGGATCCAAGGATCACAAGGAAGACGACAAAGAAACCAAAAGAATCAAAGAAAATACACTGAAATTCTAGAAAATAATTTTATTCAAAACTCAATAATGAAAAACTAACCCACAAGCCGGGTTAAATAGCCTCAAAAGATTAACCTAGAAACCTTATCATCTAATCTAAATTTGCTAAAATTGACAAATTATTATTTAAAACTAAACTTATCTAAATTTAAAACTCTAAACAAATCAGATAACTTCTAAAAATCCGAGATCAAATCGGATTCAAATCCTATCCTAATTTGGTATATGAAATATTACCAAAAATAGAAAAAAAGATCGAAAATCCTAATTTGGCGGATTCAATATTTTTAAAAATAGAAAAAAAACTAAAATTCTCTTTAATATGACATCCCCATGTCGTGAAGAGCTTTCTAAATTAGGGTCGAACGCTCGATTCTGATATCGGTAGACAAAGTTATGGGCAAAATATCGAACCACATCCAAAACCAATCCAATCTTGGAATTGACTTGATAACTTCCAGTCTTTGCGTTGACCCGCCAACTCGGCACCAACATTTGACTCGAGCCTCCTGCCTCAAATTGGTCACTGTGCACTTTTTACTTTTTACCCTATAATATATAATATTTTAATATAAGTGATGTTGAAGCACCACCTCCAACCCCCTGGCCATCGTCCCCGATAAAACCCCATAGCTTCACCTCGTCGTGCCAGCTCTACAGCTTCTGCTGACGGTGGCGGTGGCGGTGGGGTGATGGCGGAGGAGGTGGCGCTGCACAGAGTGAAAAAGGAGGAGGTGGAGACGAAGGTCATAGCTTGGCAAACGGCGGAGATAGAAAAGATAAACAATATAGGTTCAAGAGCAAGAGGTCTTCATCAATGGTTGGGAGAGTGAGCAGGTTGAGAAGGTTGCTTCTTGGTTCATGAAAATAGAGGTCAACTCCTCTCTCTTTCTTCTTTTCTTCTTTCTCTCTCTTGCTCTATATGTTCTCTCTCTAGCTCTATCTTCTCTCCTCTCTATTCTCTGTCTTCTCTGTCTTTCTTGCTTTATATCTTCTCTTTCTCTCTCCATTTCTTCTTTCTCTTTCTTCTTTCTCTCTCTAGTTCTATCTTCCATGTTCTCTGTATTCTCTCTATTGCTTTATATCTTCTATTTCTTTCTCCATTTTTCTATTCTCTTTCTTACCCTCCCTTTATATATGTTCTCTATCTCTTGCTCTGTTAATGGCATATATATATATATACCTTGGTAGTCACCGTAATTAGTTACACCATGGACGCGAGGCTAGGGAGGTGAAGGACTATGTGGAGAACATGGCAGACAACAACGAGCAGCTGCGAAGCTCGGTGAAGGATATGGGGCGCATGGGGAGGATGGGGAGTGGACGGTTTGCATGGCATCTGAGTGACGTGCAGATGTGGGGTGAGTGCAGCGCTGACGGATGTAAATATACACATGGATGGGTTGGGAAAAGGGAGACAAAACCGCCGCGAGCCAGGCGATGGTGCGTTTGCGCTGCGCCCAGGCAAGAACCGGAGCCTGGGACGAATGAAAAGCACTCGATCTAAGCTTCGGTTAGGTATGTAATCATAGACAAGAAGAAGCTGCTCGTCGTGCACACACCATCCACGTAGACGGACAAGATTCCTCGAAGGCCAGAGCTGACGGCGGTAGCCACCAGAAATAAGGTCTTCTCCCAACGGTGGGGATGGTTAATAATAGAAGGGTTTCATGCATAAACGGTGGAAAGAAGCAAGAGTGGGAGGGTTAATAATTAAAGGGTTTGATGCTCGCCGAGCACAATAAGGGGGAGGAAAACCATAGAGTTAGGTGGTGGTGGGGAGTAAGATGGTGGAGAGGATGATGAATGCGAGGAGGACGATGGTTGCTGGAGATGAGAAGACACGTAAGCACAGTTTGCACGTAAAGAAAGTAAAAAGTAAAAAAAAAAATTAAAAATTAAAAAAGTGCACAGTGTTGATGATGTGTCTGCCACGTAAGCACAGTGGTGATGATGTGGCTTGCCACATAAACCCTCAGTTAACGGCGTTGGTGTCAGTGACCTGATTGGAAGCAATTTAATTGTTCAGTGACCCAATTGAAATTTTTTAAAGATCAGTGACCAAAATAGGATGAACCCCAGACTTCAGTTACTATCCAGGTAGTTTACCCCATTATAAAAGAGAGGAGCTGCAATCTTCATGAAGACAAGAAAAGAAGAAAGAAAATTCCAAGGTGTAAAAAGCATGCCAAGATGATGGAGTTGTTGCCTTTATGTTATCAAATAGTTGTTGTTGCTGTAAGAAGCTGCTGCAGAAATTAATAAACAAGGCTGTTGCAATACAATGGAAATGCAAAAGAAAAGGGTATAAGGCTGCTGCTTTTTTGCTGCAGAAACAAAAATATGAAAGAAGAAGATGGTACTATTGTCAGTCTACTGCTGATGCAGCTGGGCTGCAGCTATGCAATCATTGACTTTTACTACTTCAGAATAAAAGTAAGAGGAATTCCCTGATGATGAAGACCCTCATATTACTAAACCCTTAAGCCGCAGCTTGCAGGAAAGGGAATTCGGCATGCTGAAGATAGAAAGAAGCCAGTTCCTGCAATTCTGCCAGCTTGACCACCCTCCATTCAAATGTCAATAACTTTTGCCAGGAAACTCTAATCGAGGTAAAATTTTCGGCATTGGAAACTAGACATCAAGATATTTCCAACCATGTATGGTACAGCTCCCTTCGGCTGCCCAGTGGTACAGATTTTAATAGAAAAAGAGGTCAATTATTGGAATTCTGCCAGCTTGACTACCCTTCATCCAAATACGGATAACTTTTGCTAGAAAACTCCGATTGGGGTGAAATTTGTGGCATTAGAAATTAGACATCCAGGGCTTTCCAACTATATATGGTGCGAACCCTTTTGGTAGACCAGCTGGTACAGATCTATGGTTCTTTCCAAAGTTAGCAAATGCGGTTCCATCTCCCAACCTGCCTTGAAATGAGAAACATACAACGAGACACTAGGCGGCGATACTATGGCACAAATTCAAAGGGGATGGCGAGGCATACAAGGCGGTGCCATTCAAATAAAATAAACAAATAAATAGATAAATAAATAAATATGTGTATACATTCATGTAATGACATATATATATATATATATATATATATATATATATATATATATATATATATATATATATATATAAAATAAATTATTCATTGCCTCTACTTGTACTATTTTACCCTTAATCGGAGGTTCCCACAATTTTATTCGGGGTAATTAATAATAGAGGCTTGCCTCTATTAGGAATGGAAGAACCCACAAAATTAAAAAAAAAATATGATATTTGTGCTTCGATGTATCGCCTGGTGTCTCTTTACAGACACAATGCCAGGCGGGTATTTTCGATCCCACACACACGCGCAAATGGAGCTGCAGGGTTGGAGCACGCAGGCAAAGAACGCTACCGGCGGCATAGTGACTCAGCGACGCGGCAGGGCCGCGCAAGCAAGCGATTAAGCGGCATAAGCAAGTGCGCGGCACAAAGCGCGCGTGCAAGGGCGGGCGCAGGCCGGGAACGCAGTGGCGCAGCATAGCAGCGGCGTAACGTGAAGGCTGGGCTCACGCAGATCTGGGGCGCAGGGTTGTGGCCGTAGGCGGCGGCCTGGCTACGGGGTAGCTGGGCTGCAGGCAGAGGCCTGAGCTGGAGGAGGCGAGCGCGCATGGTGCTCGAGGTGCTGGGCTGCACGGCAGAGGGGCACGAGGCATGGCTGGGGTGCTCGCGGGGACTAGCAGGCGGTGGGCGGAGCCAAGGCTGGCCTATGGGGGAGCTCGCCGGTGAGGGGAAGGGAGAGATCAAGAAGGGGATCGACTGAAGCTCGTGAAGGAGGGAAAGGGAACTGATTTTAATTGAAACTTGATTTCAATTTAACTTAGCCTAGGGCAAAATGGTAATTAACCATTATAACCTTTACTTTTAACATTTGTAATGTTTCCATTAACCCTCTTATATGATAGCTAATACTAGTTTCATTATGTATGATTACCAAAATTAAATACAACCCATCCTTTGCATGATCATCCTCTTTAAGTTTAAAGTCAAAGGCCTCAACCCAACACACCAAAATATTGTCCCATCTCTTCAAGCAATGATTTTCCTTTCATTCATTTGTCTTAAATCATTAAATTTGTCACACTTAATTCCATTATTATAATTTTCCCGATAAATTGTAAATCAGTTCCCGGAAATCGAATCATCGTCCAGCCTTAGTATTAATCGAACCATGGGAGAATATTAAAACCGAACCAATAAACGATGTACGAAAAAATTCAAATTTTTACCTAAATTTCCGGAGTGGTTATTACAATATTAGGGTAAATACACAATCTCAAAATTATTCAAGGGTACAATTGCAAAAATCCTTATTTTGAATTTATATCTATTATATCTATTATCTATTATATCTATTATACTCCTATAAGCGAATTGTTGGTCCAACATTTCAAAGTGTGTGGATCAAAATATCCCTGATAAATTCTTATAATTCACATACTATCCAATTTCTATTAAATATATCATAAATAACCTAGTAAATATGCAATGTAAATGAAAAAAACTAGAAAATATATTATAGATAGAATAAATTAAAATTTTGTGTATTTTAAAATATTTTAAAATAATATAATATTTTTAAAATTATTTATTTCCTTACCATTGTTTTTAAAAATTATTTTATGAAATTTATCTATTTCCTTACCCTTGTTTTGAAAAATGATTTTATAAAATTTTGTATTTTCTCTTATATTATTAAACTTATCTATTTTTTACCATTGTTTTTTAAAATTATTTTATAAGATTGTTATATTATAAATAGGGGAAATTATTAAATAGTCCTTGGCACTATTACAACCCTATTCATCTTTTTCCCCTCCCCACCCAAAACACTATTTCAATTAGGTCCCCAAACACCCCTACCCAAGGACCATATGGCAATTAAATCACTATTCAAGGGATGAATAGTGATTTATCTATTATAAATACAATGAATTTTAAAATTATCCATTTATTTACCTTTTTAAAAAATTATTTTATAAAACTTAATGTTTGTATGTTTTAAAAGTGTAAAATAATTTTTCAGTGTATTTTGTTATTTATGCATATATGAAAGACAATGTATATAATTATAATTTTAATGTTAATAAAAAACAAAATATCCGGTTCCTATTTAATATACCATAATTATACTAAGGCAAATTATCTTTTAGTCCCTAATACTATTTGACACTATTCCCCACCCAAAACACACTCAAAATACTATTACACTAAACCCCTACCCCCCCAAGGGACCTATAGGCAATTTGGGCACTATTCAATGGACTAAAAGTTAAATATCTATTATAACTAAATCCTCGGTATTAATAAAAAAACAGAATAAACTATAAAATATATTAAAAAAATAAAATAAAATACAAAATAAATTGTAAATAACCTATTAAAGATAACATAAATAACTTACTAAATATGCAATGTAGATGAAAATAAAATATATTGAAAAAACAAAATAAACAATTTTCGCACCTCCTCCATTATTCACGGACTCTATCTATAAGAACATACAACGTCTACCATTCATTTGCCATTAATATTTTTAAATTTGCGTTAATGTTCATATACCCAAACAAGATATTGGAAAATAAAAGACATCAACAATAATTTACACAGTCAAAATCTTCACGAACACAAAACCTCTATGAAACCTCCTCCCATTCCATGTCGCCGGCCTCCAAGCATAGTTTCCTCTCCCCTTGCGTTCTATCGCCTATTAATACACACCATAATTTTTCATTAGTTACCTATTTGTAACACACAACATGACTGACAACAAACAGTCACACATGGACGACTCCTATTATGGCCCGGCAATCCCTTCAGCGCAGCTCACCAGAGGATTGGTTGTGATTGTTGCCGCTTCCCATGTTGCCTTCTCTCCACCTTTTCAAGCTCCTCTTCTCCGTCATCATCACCCTCGGCATAATCATCCTCATCCTCGTACTTGTTCTACGACCCAACAAGATCAAACCCACCCTCACCAACATCAACCTTTACAACAACACCACCAATAACAACATTCTCAACCACAACCTCAGCATGGACTTTAGCAATATTCACAACCCTAACAAGAGGATCAACATCTACTACAATTACATCAAATCACAAGCTCTCTACGATGACTCCCGGATTGGTTTCAAGATCTTGAAGCCCTTCTACCAATGCAACAAGAACACCACCATCTTGCACCCGAGGTTCAACAGCCACACCACCATTCTCAGTAACTCGGTGGCGAGAACTTACAAGAGAGAAAAGGGTGAGGGCTTCTACGTGGACGTAAAGCTTGTTGGTTTTAGATCTTGGGAAAACAATTTTCAAAATATGCGAAAGCGTGAATAAACACGTATAAAACAAAGATCTTGGATCGGTATTCATCAAAAAACACTTTTTATGAATACTTTGTAAATTATGATAATTACTTCTACTTATGAATTAATAAAATTAGATAAGAACAAAAATCGCGACGGAAAGTTTTCCCTCGCTATTCCGTCGCTGATTTATCTTAGCGACGGAAATTGATGATTTCGCAAGGGAAATTTTCCCTAGCTATCTTCCAGATTTCTTAGTGTACCTTGAAGTTGTAGAAGTTTAAATCCTCCGAGATCGGCAGATCTTCTTTTCTCGAAACCACGGTCTTCCTTCTGGTAACAAAGATCCGAGATGGACTTGTGTGTGGGCACAACTCAAGATTCATCATATCACTAAACTGATTATTGTCTCTCTCTAAAACTCATCCAATGAGTAATTGAGACTAGGACTTTTGAGAAAGAACTTTTCTCTCTCTTTTCTATCTTAGGATTCCTCAATTGGTTCTTATCTCACACTCTCTATAACTTATATCAAACCCCTTTTGAAAGTCATCTCATGAGAGAAGAAAGGCTACTCCTTTTATAGAGAAAATAACTCTCCTTTTTAAACTATGATAAGTTTCGATTTGAATTCAAATACCCTTTTGAATTCAAAATCAAATTTTTGTCATACAAAAATTTAGAGAGATTTTAGGCCAAATTTAAAAGATAAAATATCTTTATATATATCTTTTTCCATGTGTTTACTTATTCGATCAAAATCAAACTTAGCAACCAACTTACTACATGCATTGAATCTAGACATATGCTTCACAAGCTTATCTAAATTCAAATTAATTTGAGTTTATCTTAATTTTAACTCAAATTTAAACACATGTGTCTTGGCTCATATTATCCAATAAGTCCATAAATAAATATATAATCAAATTATGTATTTATTTATTTTATTTATAAATAATCTTATTATTCATAAATACTACAAATTAATTCCCAATTAATTTGTAATAAAGTGATCCACACAAAATCAACTAAACTTGTCCAATCGGAGTTCCTTGGCCGGAGGGGGACATATGGACCTATAATCCCGGGCTCCAATAAAACTTTATATTAATCAATTAAACTATTTAATTAATCAATATGTTTTATTAATTCCAAAGTTACTCCACTAAAAACTTGGAATTGAACTCCCGAAATTATAGATATAAAATTACTCGGGATTCGAGTCGTCCATATGATATAGTCATCTCCTATATATTGATCCTCCATAAATAATTCATAATTAGAGCTAGGTAAAGATCCGTTAACCTCTCTAATTACATCTTTATCCTCAAGTACCAATGATTCTCTAATGAATGATAAGATTCAAGAGTAAATCAAGAATCTGAGTACTCATACCATTCAAGCCCTGAATCATCACTCAAGGGAATTATCTGTCTACTTCTTATAAAGAAGGAATGGATTCCGTCTTGCGATGTTAACATTCCCTGCTATTTATTTTGTTACACCTCCAAAATACAAAGTTTAAGGATTATGATCTCATAATCCGTACCAAGTAAATCAAAAGATGCAACACAACAAATAGGAGTTTGCTAACCACTCAGGATTAAGATCATTATATATCCGACCATCAGTGACATGATTTGAATGCATTATATTTTAACGGAAATTATCAATGATTCAAATCACATCGTGTCCCAGTCCTACATAATCTCATTATGTATAGTGCCCTCATTAGATGTCCCTCTACATCAATGGTTTGGATAAAATCATTTCATTCTTAATGATAATGAGCCGCACTTGTGAAAATCAATTAAAGATTCCATACTTTAATTGTTAAGTCAATTGAATAGTTTTCACGGACTAATTTAAATTATCATCCTTAAATAATATCCTCCGATATATATAACACTTATATATATTTATTCAATGTTACGTAGATAATTATGGAATTTTGTGATATTCATAAAGTATTCAAACAATACATGCACTTGTAATAATTATATTATTTTAATCACAATTAAATAATATTCATAACATCATATGCTTTAGGGCATACATCCCAACAATCTTTACACAAAGTTGAGATTGAAGATTTGGATCTTCAAGTTTCATGGGTTTAAGTCTGAGATTGACTACATGTTGAAGCTCCCAACGCCGAGCAATGGGACCCAACTACTCTCTCCACCTTTGAGAGGACCAAGTGCGACGTTCACTATTTTTGTCATTCATTTTTTAGTGCTTTCTTCTTTCCTACTGTTATACAGTCCCATTGTATTTTTATGACGTTTTATATTGAGTTTTCTTCCTCATGTACATCGTAGGTAATTATTTTTATATAAATAAATAAATGGGTTGGTTGTATACAAAGGTGTAAGCTTAACTAGAATCAAATTGATGCAATTCATAGTGTTTGGCTCGAGTGCCATTGTATTTTTTTCATCATAGGGGAAATTACCTCAAGGTATTCAGAGTTAAGTAATCTACGAGGAGGTCCCTCTTACTTTTTAAACCTAATTTTCACCTATTTTAAAAAAATTTCATTAAGGATTTTGTATG
Source organism: Dioscorea zingiberensis (assembly GCA_026586065.1). Classification (NCBI taxonomy): domain Eukaryota; kingdom Viridiplantae; phylum Streptophyta; class Magnoliopsida; order Dioscoreales; family Dioscoreaceae; genus Dioscorea; species Dioscorea zingiberensis. Next base: position 15,611,199 of record CM048820.1, on the reverse strand, counting down.
AATATTTTTTAAATGAAGCGTATTTTTGTAAAAACAAAACCCTAATTTGCTATTGGTCAAGGACTTCTACAATTGTTTGGTTGGAGGTTTTTGGAGGGGTGAAGAGGGGTTTGGGGTTTTTTTTTGTGTTTGGTTGGGGGTGTGAGAGGGTGTGAGAGGGGGTGAGAAGGGATGAGGAGGGGTGACAAATCCCTCCAAACTCCTTATTTTTCACTCCCCCAAATCGAGGTTTTTTGGAGGGGTGGAAAAGTTTTTATTTTTTAAACTCAAAAAATCACTTGAAAATACCATCTTGCCCACTTATTTTCAAAACTCCATTTAAGCCCTAGCTTTTATACTAGCTTTAATATAATTTATATTAATTAGTTTAATTTTAACTTTTATACTAATATAATTAATAATAATAAAATTTGTATTGTTTTAATAATTAATATTAATTATACTTAAATTAATATAATTAACCGCTTTAATATAATTGATATTAATTAGTTTAATACTAGCTTTTATACTAATATAATTAATAGTAATAAAATTTGTATTGGTTTAATAATTAATATTAATTATACTAAAATTCATATAATTTTTAGCTTTAATATAATTAATATTAATTAGTATTAAATTAATATTAATAATACACATTACATTTTCCCCACTCTTTCCCCCAACCAAACATTATCATTATTTATTTCATATTAAAAGGCAAATTGGTCAAATGTACATTACACTCCTTCTCAGATTACTCACAACCAAACAATAAAAAATATTCCTTTTTCTCACTCCCCCATTGAACCAAACATAAAATTTTTCAAAACCCTCCAAATCCCTCTCCTCCAAACTCCCCCTCACCCCTCCCCTTCAAACTCCCCCTTTGAACCAAACAAGGGTAAAAGTACTTGTTTCTTTCTGCATCTTTAGCCCTAATGGGAGCAAGCTTGACATATAAATAATGTTTGTTCTTGATCAAAAAATTAGAAGAGGGAGAAGTCCTATGATATTATCAATTACTTTTATTCTAAAGATTGATATGGAATTCAACTTAATCAATATTGTATATTTCTCTAACTTCTATATATTTTTAGGTTAATATATGGTAGTATATTTATCAAAATATTAATGTAACAATAATCAACTTATTTTAGAAAAATCTAATTAGTTTTTTAATAATAAATTATTACCAAAATTTTAATACCAAAGTACCATTTTTTAAAAATCTTATAATAAACACTTTTATATAAACACTTGATGGGGTGGTTATAAGCGAGGACACGTGGCACACAGTAATCCAGGCGTGTGCGTCTCACGTGACAATCCCTCTGAGGCGAAACTCACTTCCTCTCTGTGGCCGAGCTCCTACACCTCAGAAATTATGATGAATTCCGAGGTCCTCATGGAGGAGCTCGGAAATTCATATGAAGGCGTGCCACCTTCGACTCCTCTTCCAGCGCTTCTCGACACGCAGTGACTCGAGACCTTCTAGAAGCCCAGTCAGTTACAGAGGCAGTTAGGCAGTTGAGATATGGTTAAACGGTTGAGAAGCCAGCCTGGAATCTAGATGCTTCTAGAAGCATGCTGAGCTGGATTTGCTGAGCTGGCATGCTGAGTTGGCACCCACGTGCTTGAATTATAAAGCTTGCTCTCCAAGCAACACCTCAGCTTTCAGATCCTATAAATACCCCCTTCCTCTAGTTTAAGGGCATCTCATTCCAGATCCGGCGAAGCCCTGCTGCTCTGGCGACTGGAGCTCCCATCTCCTCCTTCTTCTCTTCTTCCATTTTCTTCATTCCAGATCTCGATCATGGAGTTCTGGGTTGTAATTTTAGAAGAAGCATAGTGGATTCATCCTCTGAGAAGAGGATCGTGGTTTTTTCCCCACATTTTGGGGTTTTCCAAGTAAATCTTTGTGTGTTCTTCTTTGATTCTGGTTTTCTTCTTTGATCTTCTGCTCCTTGTTCTTCCCTCTCTAATACAAATTTAAAGTGTTGCTTGAAATTGGGGCTTGATCCAATTTTAGAGCTAACATTTTTGGCGTCGTCCGTGGGGATCGTGAGCAAAAAGCCATGCCTACAACCAGGAGATCAAGGCAGAACCAGACCCCAGAACAGAGGATTCCAGCTCCAGCAACATCCATGGTGGGAGGAATGAACACACCAGCAGCTCCGAATGGAGCTCCCACAGTTCCTGAAAACCTACAGGTTCAGTCAAATTTGGTGGTTATTCCAGAAGAGCGATTCACTGCCGTGGAGAGACAGTTGGCAGCGCTCGCCACCACAATCATGGCCGTTGAGCGCCATGTCTCACGTGCAATCGCCTCCTCCGCCCCCACCCCCAAGAAGCCTAGCGCGCACTGCGCGCGTTCACCAGCACGCCAAGGACGCTCACCTCGGCGTTCTCCGAGGCGTCGTAGAAGCCCCGCATCATCGTCAGAGAGTTCTGATTCCCACCATCAGAGGAGAATGATTCACCGTCGCCACTCAACTGGGAGGCATGAGAGGAGACGCCGATCTCCTTCGAGATCACCACCTCGGCCTCACTCACAGAGACCTCGGTCGCCAGTTCAATATGAAGCGCGACCTTATTCTCCGAGGTACTCTCCCACGAGGCGCTACACGCCTCCACGTCCCCGCTCCATGAGTCGTTCCCCTCGCGACATATCTCCCCAGAGGCAAGGGTCGAGATACTATTCCCCTGTGCATCACCAGGAGAATGAGAGAGGACGTCGTCGGGGGTATCTCTCTGACCGAGAGCGTGTCTTGAGAAACGTACCACGTTTTTGCTCTCCATTTATCAGGGCCATTTGGGAAGCTCCCTTCCCAGAGAAGTATATTCCACCAAACATCAGATATTATGATGGTACCTCAGATCCACATGAGCATATAGAGAGGTACTGCTCCGAGATGACTGTGAATGGAACTTCCGAGGTGATCTTGTGCCGCGGTTTCTCGAAGACTTTATCTGGAACCGCATACGACTGGTTTCGAAGCCTACCTGAAGGCAGTATAGCCTACTTCGACCAGCTCGTTGATCGCTTTCTTCGCCGTTTTGCCAATTGCAGACGGCATAAGAGGAATCCAGTTATGTTCTTTGAGGTGCAAGCGAGAGAGGAGAATCTCTCGGGGAGTTATCTTGGCGAGTTCAATGAGGAAACTCATGGAATATACGATCCTGGATTCTATCATGGTAGTTGGAGCAAGATTAGATGGGTCGCGGGAATGCCCATTTCTTGATTCACTAACTCGAGATGTTCCGAGGGACCTCTCTCGAAGTGATGGCAGGCCAGGTACATAGCCTCCGATGAGTTCAAAGCGGGGAGAAAAGAACAGGCCCTACAGCGAGCGGAGGAATTCCGCAGAGAGGAGAGTCGAAGAAGCGAACGGGCACCGCGGAGGGATATGGAGCAAGCCCGTTACCGACCTCCTCGTCGCGATGACAGGCGTTGGGACCAAAGCGGAACCGTATTACGCCCTGTATGACAATTACACTCCGTTGAATACTTCCAGAGAACACATAATGATGCAGATCCAAGACAAGAAGATTCTCAAGCCCGCGGAGCCCGTCAAGGAGACCTCCTCGGCAAAGAAGAGCGGCAAATTCTGTATCTACCACAAAGTCCGAGGTCATACTACAGAAAATTGCATCCACCTCAAAGATGCAATAGAGGATCTCATCAGAGAGGGGAAGCTGAGCGAGTTCCTCAAACAAGAAACCAGTAAGAAGGAGGAACAGCATACTCAGCCAGAACCTCCTCGGAAGAAGATAGATCTGACTGTCATAGCCGGCGGACCAGGATGTGGAGGAGAAACTTCATCCTCCAGAAGGAGTTATGCCCGCATGGTGGGTACGATGCAGGAGCTTGCACCACAGAAGAAAAGCCGAACTACTCTCCCAATAGAATTTTCTGAAGAAGATTTGAAGGGAATATGTCTACCACAAGATGACGCTCTTGTCGTAGTTCTTGATATTGGGATCTACAGAATGCACAGGGTGCTAGTTGATACTGGGAGTTCGGCTGACATAATCTTCTGGGATGTGTTCGACAGAATGAAGATTGGAGCTGAGAATCTTAAACCATGCAAGACTCCTTTGGCTGGATTCACTGGAGATCCTGTCTACCCAGAAGGTATCATTACTCTTCCTGTCACTCTTGGTACTCCTCCACGAACTGTTACAGCTCCAATCAACTTTCTCGTGGTGCGCCATCCCTCAAGTTACAATGCAATTATGGGAAGACCTTCTCTCAACAAGCTCGGAGCGGTCCCTTCGACCTATCATCTGAAGTTGAAATTTCAAACTGATCACGGTTGCGGAGAGGTGAAGGGAGATCAACCCTCTTCTAGGCAGTGTTACCTTGCCACTCTGAAGAGGCAACTTGGGGAATCAAGCAAAACTTCTGAATCTCTTGCTATAGAAGATTTCCAGCAGGAGGATGAGAAGAGAGAAGCCCGCAGGCCTACCCCAGTCGAGGAACTCACAGCTTTGCCCCTCGGCTTCCACAGCCGGGCTTCATGCAGCTTGGAGTTGGCCTCAATGCTGATCAGCAGAAGCAACTCCTCGAATTGATCAAGGCTAACTCAGATGTTTTTGCATAGACAGCCGAAGACATGCCTGGAGTACCAAGAGAGGTGATGGAGCACCATTTGAATGCTGATCCAAATTTGCCAAACCGGTGTCTGAGAAGGGAGAAATTTGGTGACAGCCGGAAGTCACTTGAAGAGGAGGTCGGCAAGTTGCTTAAGGCGAGTTCATTCTGGAGGTCCAATACCCCTAATGGCTCTCCAATGTTGTCCTTGTAAAGAAAGCCAACGGAAATGGCGTATGTGTATTGATTTCACAGATCTCAATAAAAGCCCGCCCCAAGGATTGCTACCCCTCGCCTATGATAGATAATCCGTAGATTCCACTTCAGGATATGAAATGCCTGGGTTTCCTCGACGATACTGGTTATAACCAAGTTAAAATGGCTAGGAAAGATGAAGAAAAGACAGCCTTCATTACTTCCCGAGGGACATATTGCTACAAGGTGATGCCGTTTGGCCTGAAAAATGCGGAAGCAACCTTCCAAAGACTAGTAAATAAGGTCTTTAGGAAACAGATGGGGAGGAATGTCGAAGCATATGTTGATGACATCCTAGTGAAGAGCACCTCTGCTGAGCATCATGCCGCCGACCTCCAGGAGACATTTGAAACGCTGAGAGCTCATGGAATGAGTCTCAACCCAACCAAATGTGCATTTGGTGTCCGCTCAGGCAAGTTCTTGGGTTTTATGCTCACAGAGAGGGGAATCGAAGCCAACCCAGAACAAATCCGAGCTATTCTGGAGATGAGGTCCCCTAGAACCATTAAGGAAATTCAAAGCCTCAATGGGAAGTTAGCAGCAATTGGGAGATTTATTTCACGGTCAGGAGAAAAGAATCTTCCATTCTTCAGAGCACTTCGGAAAGCTCCAAAGGTAGAGTGGACAGAAGAGTGTGAAAAGGCCCTCACACAATTGAAGGAGTATTTGCAATCACCTACCTTGCTTTCCAAGCCGAAGCCAGGAGAGGAACTCAGTCTTTATTTGGCGGTTTCTGATATGGTCGTGAGTTCAGTTCTCACTAAAGAGGAAGACGGAATTCAGAAACCGGTTTATTATACTAGCAAGGTTCTCAATGATACAGAGTCCAGGTATCATCCTCTCGAGAAGTTGGCCTATGCCTTGGTCACAGCAGCTCGGAAACTTCGTCCCTACTTCCAATCACATAAGATCAAGCTTGAAGCAAATTCTCCATCGACCAGACGCCTCTGGACGATTGACAAAGTGGGTTGTTGAACTTGGGGAGTATGACATCACCTATGAGCCTCGCACAACCATCAAAAGCCAGGTTCTAGCTGATTTTATCGTTGAACTCACAACCACTGATTCTGGAGGAGCTATTCTTATGGACTCGTCTGAACCGAGCTCCTCTTCTATGGCGCAATGGGTGTTACATACCGACGGTTCAGCGAATGCCGAGAGCTCTGGAGCAGGCATTGTGCTTCAATCCCCTTCAGGTTGGAACACCTCGGCAGTCTTGAAGTTTGGGTTCAAGGCAACCAACAACGAAGCTGAGTATGAGGCCATAATTGCAGGCTTGCGATTGCAGGCACAGGAGTCCAGAATTTGTTAGCAAACACAGACTCCCAACTGGTTGTTGGTCACATGAGTGAAGAATTTGGGGCAAAAGAAGAAAACATGGTGAGATACAAGGCTTTGGTGCAGAAATTAGCTGCTAGCTTCCAGAAACTATCGATTACGAAGATTCCGAGGGCAGAGAATCAAGAGGCCGACCTCCTCTCGAAACTTGCTTCCTCCAAAGTTGAAATAACATCCCCTCTCAATATTCAATATTTGCCGGCGAAGACAATTGATTGCCGACCTGAAGAGGAATTATTTGAGGTAACAAATGAGCCATGCTGGATTGATCCGATCTTAGCGTACCTCCAAGACGGATCTCTACCTTCAGACCCCAAGCTGGCACGCCAGATCAAGGTTAGGGCCAACCGCTTCACTATTCTGGATGGACGCCTTTACAAGAGATCATTTACTCTCCCCCTGTTGAGGTGTTTGCGTCCAAGTGAAGCGAATTATGTTCTTCAAGAAATCCATGAAGGTATTGCAGGAGATCACACAGGGGGAAAAGCACTTTGTCATAAAATTCTAAGGCAAGGTTATTATTGGCCCACTTTGCTGAAGGATGCAAAAGCATTTGTCCAGAGGTGCGATGCGTGTCAGCGCTACTCAAACATCCAGCGGCGCCCAGCTTCCCAGCTCACCCCTATTGTGAGTACCAGGCCATTTGCACTTTGGGGAGTAGATCTACTTGGCCCATTTCCAAAAGCAGCTCGGCAGATGAAATTTTTGATTGTTGCCATTGATTATTTCACCAAGTGGGTGGAAGCTGAACCCCTTTCCTCTATTACTGAAAAGGTGTGTCGGAAATTTTTATGGAAGTCGATGTCATGCGATTGAACTCCGGTAGCATTCATCACGACAATGGGGAGGCGGTTTGCGAATCTTTGCATTCAAAAATTTACGTGAGGAGCTTCGGAATTGAGCACGAGCTTGCCGGTCACTCACCCTCAAGCAAATGGACAGGTCGAAGTGACGAATAGAACCTTGCTTCATACCCTCAAGACTAGAGTGCTTCGGAATCAATCTAATTGGGTAGATGAGGTGCCAGGGGCACTTTGGGCCTACAGAACTACTTGCCGAACTCCTACTGGAGAGACTCCGTTTGCGCTCGCATTTGGAGTAGAAGCAGTTGAAGTCCCAACTCCACAGATCCAGGCCTTCGATCCGACAAGCAATGAAGAAGTACTTCGAGCTGAGCTCGATTTGCTGGAAGAGAAAAGGGAAGAAGCTGCCCTCCGAGCTGCTGCATATCGACAGAAGGTCAAACGTCACTACGACGTCAAGGCAAAAGAAGTAACATTCCAAGTAGGAGATTTGGTCTTGAGGGAGAATATTTTTGAAGGCAACAAGAGTAGAACAGGGAAGCTTAATCCTAATTGGGAAGGCCCTTATGTTGTAACCAAGATTGTCAAGCCTGGCACTTATTGGCTCTCCAAGATGGACGGAAAAAGGCTCAAACGCCCTTACAATTCCGAACATCTTAGGAGGTACTATCAATAAAACTTCCTGTTCTACAACATGCCTAAGGATTTCTCAACAAAACCTCCAGAAGTAGAAGCAAAATCTTCCGAAATTCAACTTAAAGCTAGACAGCGGGTCAAGGCTCGAGTCATAGCATAACACAAGAAAGTTCTCGCTAACTCACACAGCAGCGGGTCAAGGCTCGAGCTGTGATGGAAATAGCGAGCAACCTGGAAAATCCCCACAAAGTACTTGATTGCTACACACAGCAGCGGGTCTAGGCTCGAGCTGTGACGTAATAGCAACTAGCCAGTGAGGACAGTTCCATTAACGAGCCAATCTATCAAGGAGCCCCTCGGCGATCAGTTCAACAAATCTGATCTCCTTATAAAGGAGCTCGGAAACTAAAGTTAAGATGGTAGCGGGCTTAGGTTCGAACCATCTCAAGTGAGAACGCACGCTAAGGAACTCAAATGATGAACACATTTCTCCAAACAAGGTGATAGCGGGTCTAGGCTCGAATCACCTTGAATGAGAACCCACAACAAAGAACTCGATAGTTGGCAACTAAGGAGAACCCACAACTTGAAGAATTAGAAGCGCGGGATAGAAGCATGATGAAAAGCTCAAAATCCTTTCCATGCACAGGTAAAAGTGAATTTCATTTATCAAAATAACACTAACATCTGTGATAGGAAAAACCGTTGAGACTACATATAGTTAAGAAAAGGAAGTTACAAAACAAAATGCCCCAGAAGCTGAACTACTCCTCGTCGCCCAGAGGAGCCGGGGTGATATTCTCACTCTTACTGAGCTCCTCACCAACGTCTCGCTCTCCTTCTGCAACGCTCTCCATCCCAGCACCAGCTTCACCCGTCGCACTGGCGAGAGTTTCCAAGGCTTCAATATAAGTCAAGTTAGCAAAATCTGCATTTGGGAATTTCAAAACAAACTCCTTCAAGACGGGAAAACTTTCTTCCCTCCCTTCATCTCGAGCTTCTTCGAGAGCTGATTCCGTCACCTGAGAAGCTTCAGCATAAACTTTCTCCAACTCCTTCATCTTCTTTTCAGTTTCCGAAAGTGAATTCTGACAACTCTTCAACTCGTTGGAGATCTTCTCATAATCCTTGCTTATAGCGTCCCTTTCCGAGGTAACAGCTACCAACGAAGAGCCCTTCTCCTTTAGTTGCGCAAGAAATTCGCTATTTTCTTTCTCAAGGATTTCAGCAATAGCACGCACAGAAGACAATTCTAAAGAAAGGACCTCGGACTCCTTCTTAGCTTTGGAGAATTTTACCTCAGCAAAAGAACAGTTAGTCTCGGCAGCTTCCTTATCTTTAAGAAGTCCAGAGTTGGTTGCTTTCAGTCCAGCGATTTCCCTCTCCAGAGTAGAGACTTTCCCCTTCATCTTAAGCTCATTTTCCAGATGCCTCTCGGCCTTCTCATTAGATTGTTTCAGCACAGCATCTACTTTATTCTTCTCGGCCACAGCCAAATCTTTCTCCTCAGAAGTCTTCTTCAATTCCGTGTTTAAACGGCCGACCTCCGCTTCCAAGTCTTTGTTCTTACGGATATATTCAGTTAGCAACGACACCCGGCTCTCTTCCTCTTCCTCTAAAATGCTTGCAGCTCGATGAGTAAGAAACAAGTTCTGCCAATAAACCGCAACAAGTTTATAATTGGCCCAAGTCAAAGATAAAATTAGAAGAGACAAACACTTACCGAAAGCCCTTGGAGACGGAGGAGTTCAGCGAGATCTGGCCGTGTTAAACGATCAAGTCTACATTCAACCTCTCTTGGCAGGATGGACTTAATCGTAGAGGCTGCAATCTTGGGATCACTAACCAAGATACCTTCCTTTGGATCTACGTGAAATGACCCCTTGGAACCTTCAGAAAAACTGGGACCGCCAGCTCGGAAACTAGAGGAGGGACGTGTTGGTCGAGTAACACGGACCCGCACTGGCTCATAATTGATGGTAGAATCAACATTTGGCTCAGAGACGCCAATCACTTCAACTTCATCATCCAATAAATCCCTAAGAGACTCAGGGAGATCAGGCATGCGTCCAAAGATGTCTTCTTCGGCAGGCATAGAAGAGAAGGCTTCAGTCGAATTCCTTTGCCTCTGCGAGTCTTCTCCTCCACTACGCCGAGATTCAGTGTTAGCGTCGCTTGCAGAAGTCTCTTTTTCCGAGGGAGCTCGGGCAGATAAAGGAGATATGGCTAAGGCCCTCTCGTTAGCAGACTGTGGGGCCAATTCGGGTTGTCTCTTTTTTCCCTTGGAAACCACCTTTTTCTTCCGGCTCGCCATCTTCCGAGCTGGTTCATCTTCAGCAACCTCTTCAGGGTCCCGAGCTCTCTTCCTCGAAACTGTTTCAGAGTGAGTAGGCGGTTCAACCTCCACCGTCTGAGACGGATGAGGTTCATCATCTCCAAGAGGTCTAGACGGTTCTTCAGCTGCTACAGACTCATTGATACTTTCAGTTCCGAGTTCCTCTGCAGTCGCTTTCTTTCGGAGCTCAGCCTTCTTTTGCTTCTCTAGACGTGCAGTGTTGAGCTTCTCGGCACGAGCTCGAGCTTTGTCCAGCAAAGATTTGGCACATTGAGAAGGATCCATACCTTCACCTGAGACACAAAAAAGAGGAGCTCGATCAGAAATAATAGAAAGTAACTCGGAAAAGAATAACGGAAAGGTGACAATTCCTACCCTTCACTAAAAACAGTCCACTTCTCCGTAAAATTTTGTTAGTCAGGAAGATCTCAGGAGGAATCTGGGAGCACGTCAGTAATTTCTCAAGGTAATGGATTTCTCTTTTAGAAAGCTTCTCTCTACTCAACACTTGAGTCCGAGGTGCTCCCCATTCAGTTCGGACTCCAAAACCCTCTTCTATAGAAACAAAGAAGTATCTCTCCTTCCACCTCTTAATGGAAGTCGGCACAGAACCTAAAAAGCCTCTATCAGGCCTGGCACCAAAGAAGTACCAATCTGTGTTGGATTCTTTGTTGAGGCAAAATAGCGCCTCGAACAAGGATAATGTGGGAGTAACTCGGTGATCTAAGCATACAACTACAAACCCACAAAGGCATCTCCAAGAGTTGGGAGTTAATTGAGACGGACAGACATTGAAGGATTGAAAAATTTCAAGAAAAAGAGGAGGAAAAGGGAGTCGAAGTCCTCCTAACAATGCATCTACGTAAACAACAAGTTCTCCTTCCCTACCAGAACTCGCTCTATCAGAAGGATCAGGCAATCTGATTTCAGGCTGGAAATTCTTATGTCTAATCTTATAGTATTTGGTTACTGCATCAACTTCCTCCTGATGAAGAATGCTAGGGTAGGAATCGGAACAAGGAAACTGCCTTTTGCTACGCTTTGCGCCTATGTTGCTAGTGGAAGGAACAGCACAAGAGGAAGAAGCCATACCTTGAAGCTTTTTCAGGAAAAACAGAAGAATCGCGAGAAGAAAAAGTTTGCGGTTTCCGCCGTCAGGGCTTGCAGAAGAAGAAGAAGAAGATGAGCAGTTACGTTGAGAAACCCAACGCAATATTTGGGGATACTTAAGCCGCACGCAAAGATCTAATGGCTCAGATGAATCCAATTGAAAACTGAATAATCGCCAAAAGACACCTGTCCACTTCATCTAACGGGCAGGGATCGCCGCTTACAAAGCCATCATGGATGAATGCCACGTGGACCGTGAAAGATGTGCCCATCATTATACGTCGTTGCACGCCATACCGTCACTAGAGAAAAAGGCTATTAAAAACCGAGAAGGCGGCTAGCAATAAATGCAATTACTGTTCATCAAAGATGACGCTTGCTACTGTTACGTCTGGAGCACCTCGGAAATATCAGCAGAAAAGAATAAATCCTCCAATAACTCAGTATGCTTAGCTGACTTCGCCGAAAGATTCACAAAAGTATTTGCTCATCTTCCGAGCTCATCGCAAGCATACTTGAGGGGGGACTGATGATGGGGTGGTTATAGACAAGGACATGTGGCACACAGGAATCCAGGCGTGTGCATGTCACGTGACAATCCCCGTGAGGCTAAATTCACTTCCTCTCTGCGGCCGAGCTCCTACACCTCGGAAATTATGATGAATTCCGAGGTCCTCATGGAGGAGCTCGGAAATTCATATGAAGGCGTGCCACCTTCGACTCCTCTTCCAGCGCTTCTCGACACGCAGTGACTCGAGACCTTCTAGAAGCCCAGTCAGTTACAGAGGCAGTTAGACAGTTGAGATATGGTTAAACGGTTGAGAAGCCAGCCTGGAATCTAGATGCTTCTAGAAGCATGCTGAGCTGGATTTGCTGAGCTGGCATGCTGAGTTGGCACCCACGTGCTTGAATTAGAAAGCTTGCTCTCCAAGCAACACCTCAGCTTTCAGATCCTATAAATACCCCCTTCCTCTAGTTTAAGGGCATCTCATTCCAGATCCGGCGAAGCCCTGCTGCTCTGGCGACTGGAGCTCCCATCTCCTCCTTCTTCTCTTCTTCCATTTTCTTCATTCCAGATCTCGATCATGGAGTTCTGGGTTGTAATTTCAGAAGAAGCATAGTGGATTCATCCTCTGAGAAGAGGATCGTGGTTTTTTCCCCACATTTTGGGGTTTTCCACGTAAATCTTTGTGTGTTCTTCTTTGATTCTGGTTTTCTTCTTTGATCTTCTGCTCCTTGTTCTTCCCTCTCTAATACAAATTTAAAGTGTTGCTTTAAATTGGGGCTTGATCCAATTTTAGAGCTAACAACACTCTTTTACAATTGGATTTATATAGTTATTTATATTTACTATTTTAACAATAATCAAATCTTTTACCAAATACCAATTATTATGTGAAAATGCGGTAAAATTTAATTTTCAAAACTATGGTGTTTGTCTACAAAATATACCAATAGTTTTGCACTTTTGCAAAATGCCCTCATTTAATGTAAAATTAGTTTTAGAAATTTGTTGGTTTTGTCTACAAAAGTTGACATTTTGTCACCCTCTTAAAAGCTAAAATAAAAATTATAAAACTACCAGTTTTTCTATACAAAAATGACCAAAAGTTAGATATGTTTTCCAAAATGTCATTGTAAAAAAAATTAAAATTAGTTTTAGATTACCACCGGGGGTTTTACAAAAAAAAGTGTAAATTTTTGACATTTTTTTTTGAAAATGTGGATAAACCACTTTCATTGAATAGTAAGATAAATAACATTACATTCAGTGGTGGATCCAGAAATTGGACTTAGGGGGGGGCGAACTACTAAAGTCATTGTCTGATCTTTTTTTACCATCAATTTTGAATTATAATTATGTAATTTCTCGAATATCTTTTTTACCACAAATCATCATCTTTTTTTTTTAATACAAACGATGAACTTTAGTTGAGTGTTTTTCCACTTGTACAATAGTTTTATTATCTACTATTGAAGCCTCAATTAAGTTTAATGAATCGAAGATTTCTTTTTCTTGAAAAAAAAAATCAATTGTTTGATTCTTCATTGAAACTATCTAAATTAATTAACACAAAACTTGATTAGATAAATATTATATTTAAAATTACAAGAAATAAATTAACAAAAACCACACAAAAAAGTTTAATCAAACTAGAATAAGTTGAATCAAATTGAGTCATCAATAAGTGTAATATAAAGAATGAAGAAAACTTCATGAAGCAAAGTAATGGATAGAAACAAACAATAGAATTAAATCATAAGGTAAAATTCATGAAAACCAAATAAATCCAAGAACAAAAAATAAATTAAGAAGCAAATTACACTACAAGAAAACTAGAAAATAGCTACGGAAAAATCCCTCGCTAATTCATGAATTTCCGTCGCTAAAATAATTTAGCGAGGAAATAGCGAGGGAATAGTTTCCGTCGCTATTTTGATCCCATCAATTATTTTGCGAAGGGAATTCCGTCGCTGAATATTAGCGACGGCTTAGCGAGGGATATTATCCCTAGCTATTTAGCGAGGGAACAGATTCCGCCGCTATTCCCTAGCTATATTCCCTCGCCGAACTTCTCTTTTGGAGAGAACTTAGCTAGGGATATTTGTAGCTATTTAGCGAGGGAATGTTTTCCCTTGCTATTCCTTAGTTATATTCCCTCACCGGACTTTACCTTTAGCGAGGACTTAGGTAGGGATGTTCTGTAGCTATTTAGCGAGAGAATGTGTTCCCTCGCTATTCCTTAGCTATATTCCCTTGACTAACTTTTTATTTGGCAAGAACTTAGCTAGGGATTTTCGTAGCTATTTAGTGAGAGCTTACTTGCCCTCGCTGATTTTTTTTACATTCATTCCATTGCTATTCCGTAGCTATTCCCTCGGTAATAATTATTTGCCACCAATATATGTTTTTATTTTTGGTCGCCAATAGTAACTGTAAATTCATAAGCATATGGAATAAATTTAAAAATAAATATTCAACAAAGGCATATTGAAAAAAAATACAATCAATGCAACAAGCAATCCCTCATTGAACAAGTTCACTTGGAAGAAGTTCAATACTATTATTATAACTGATTTGTTCTACAGTTTGAACTGATCTGTATGTTCCAAATAATGAAAAAATATTGCACCTTGAAACAATCATCTGATATTGACTTCCCAATACAATCAAATAACTGTTGAGCAATTCTATTGAGTCTAACTTCATCATGAGCTTGCTGAAGCCAGTAGATTCCAGATCCTCTCCTACCATGTTTCCAGTAATAAACACCAGCAATCTGTTAAAATTTGAACATAGTATGACTCAAATAGAATTCCAATTTTTCAAAAATGTACTTGTTACATAATGTTAATTTGATGGTTAATTTTTTTCCCAAATCAACTCCATAGCATAAATATCAAAGAAAATACAACTATGTTGGAAGTTCCAAGATACCATCAAGTACAAAATAAGATCAACAAGCACTTGAAGGATTTGAAGTACCTTCATAATGCATTGGCTAATGTTTTCCAGTTCATATAAGCGGCAGATTTCTAGGTTCTGCACATAATACAAGAGATGAAGTCATAGATGAACTACAATTAGCAAAATAAAAGCACATACAATTGGAAAAAGAAGACGAAGCAAAACATTAACGAAGAGCTCCATAAACTGTCACCTTGAGAGTTACTCGATAATTATGAGCAGATTACCTGTACAAAAAAAACTCCAATATGCCTAAAACTTGCTTTGAGCATGATGCCAAATATGTTTGTGCAATCTGCAACATAAGCACAACATACAACATTTATACCTCAAAAAGGACTTTAGGAAAACTACAAGAAAACTTCTAATAATTTAAGAAGATCATCAATATTACTTCTGATAAGTAGCATATACCATAATTATACATGGGGTACAAGAAAAAGATACAAAATCCAGAAACACAAACAAAGATTCAAGTGTAGAGCACAACAAAAACAGTTAAATGCCAAATCATTTTGTTCATATGAATTAAAACGTGAACTAGACAAGCTTGCTAATATCAATGGCTTTTGTCTACAATGAGACTTTTCTAACAGCAAGGTTTTCTGGGAGAAAAAGAAGCCGAAGTGAGTAATGTAATTAAGTATACTAATAAACCTATGCAAACAAAAGAAACAACTTAGTAAACTGGGGTTCAGAAATACTAAGTTCGTCCTAATATGATTGATTGGAACTTACTTGCAAGGTTTGAGGATAAGAAGATAAAACTTGGGCATAAATAAGCCAATAGAGTTCTTCCATGCTGATACCTCTTAAATTATACCTCTTCATGCAACAAAATGTCAGCGTGATCATCTATAGCCATCAACAATCCAAGGCATGTGCAACCATCTTGTTTAAACAGGAAAATCAGGTGATTGTAAAGTGAAATTGAATCAAAGACCCACATGGGCAGCTTCAAATAATCTCCCACAGTTAGCATGAAGTTCATAGCTCACCAAGGTCCAAATGCTTTTGAGCATTCAGCTAAAACGACCTATAATATGAAAAGAAGTGAAATCATGAAAGATGAAAAGAATATGCAGGCCAATTGATAATCAAACATTTGTTTTAAATAAATACAAACTTAAACAAGAATGTAATCTATCTTACTTCAGTATTTCCTCCAAGAATGCCTATAAAAAGACCAATCAGCCCACTAGAGTTGGAGGATGGTTAATTTCAACTGCATGCACTTCTGGTCCAAGCTATACATCCCTTCCAAACCCTGATAAATAAAGACAAAAACAAAAGGGTTACTCGGAATGTAAAGATTAGCATGCTCAATAAAGGAAATTAGCATATAGCATCAATGGACAGAAACCAACCATTAAGAATGGCCTTATAAAAAGAAATTGAGATATGTATAACTCATCCAGTGACAAGTCGAGGTTGTAAGATTCTTAATGTTTCCCAGCATTATCTGTAGCAAATTTCTTAAGCCCTCTAGAGTTTGGCAATGACCACATTGAACCCAAAATGCACTACATTCCAGTTTAGTTATATGACCACGCCATTTCTCCCATGCCTGATAGCAGATATTAAAGGGTTCATATTTCACTAAAATAAATGGTAACTATAGTGATAAATAATAAGCAGTAATACCTTGAAAAAATCTAGCTTAGTTTTATAGCATTGGCCTAACTTTCCAGTGGGTAAATCAGCTCGCATGTGTGGCGTTGTTGAGACAAGGACAGCCATTGCCTCCACCAGGCCATTTTTTGTCTATAAAAACCATGACCATTAAATTAGAAATAATTAAAGAATTAGTACACTTTGTATGCCATCACTTAGCAATTCAATAAACAACAGGTAATTGAATTTAGTCACATAATACATGGCCAACCAGAATAAGCTTATTTTGAGGATTTTGACTAAGTCTAAACCTATATGTTTCAACAAAATCAGGATCGGTCAGATCCAATCTCATGTTCAATATAATTTTAAGTTGGATCTAGATCTCGCTTTAAAAGTTAGAGCATATATCCTAGCAGTATTATATGAGGCATGATATACTTATTATAGCATGCCAGAAATTCAAGAGGTCCAAACGAGAAAATATGATGAAACAAAATTGCTTGAAAAACATATAGGTCATACCTATATATTAACAATCTTTTTTTGAAGATTCACAAGCTTTGAATAGATTGCAGGCTCGGTTTTGACCAGAATACAATCATAATCCTGCACCAAAAGATATCAACAACAAAATGACACATAAAACAAACAAAGGCATTTAGAGAACAAAATGAGACCTCGAGAATACAACTATATCAACAATAAAGAATTGGAGAAGCATCATGGGAAAGATCATAACTCCTAACCAATCGACAAGTTGTTCAGGAAGCCAAGCTGATGACTGCTTATCCACATAAAGTATTTCTATCAGCTCCCAAGCTGCTTTTAAACTAGTAGGTTCTTAAATTTGCTGAAACAAAACAATCATTGCATAACAATTTGAAAGAGACACTCATAGACTAAAAGAAAGTCAAAACAAATCCATTCTCAATATTACTAGAAAAGAATATGTGTGTGTGTGTGAGAGCAAAGAAACATAACTACCTGCAGAACCATCTTTGGGTCTTCAATGACTGAGCAAGAAGGAAGTCTAGGGGTTCCAAGAAGATATTTTATTTGATTACTATACACCAAGACATGCTGCTACCTGGATATGCCATTAAAAACATAGAGAAAGATTAAAAATTCACAACTAGCAATCCTAGATGAAGTTAAAAATTCACAAACTAACAAAAAAAAGTATTGTAAGTATGAGCAGTGTTTTCAAAAATGTCATTTACTTATCTGACCAAATGAAATAGCAAGTTTAGAGACTGACCATAATTTTTTTGGCAACACCTGCAGGATTCTCCTCAAGTGGATGACGTGGTCAGAAGTCTAAGGTACTTGGCGGCTACCTAACTTTAATATGATTGTACTCTAAAAGATGACATTATAGTATTATTGTGAAAGTAAAAGATGCATTTGTACTATAATGTCAGCTTTTCATTATAATAACTTAATATGATTGTTATTTGTTTTCTTTCATTCCTGGTTTATCTTGTGAGAATGTCTTGCTCTGGTTTAAAAGTACATACTCCTTGCTTGTTATGTATATATATGTATATATGATAGTATTGATCATTCTACAAGAAAGAAAGGAGATAAGATGGGATATTATATTATTGAATTCACAGTGTATTGCTCCACTTTAAATGGACAGTGTCATGACTCTAGCCTCTCTAATCAACTTTATTATTTATTTAAAGTTTTGGCATTTGATACTTTGCCATAAACTACATCTGAAGGAAAACATACTTGTATTTGTATTAAACCCTGTTTGGAGTAAAAAACAATGATATGAAGGAAAGCCTTACTGGAGTTTGCAAAACTATAGGAGACAACAAACAAGGGAGCTACAAGAAGAAGGAAAGTATATATTATTGTGGACACTGATTTTGTTGGCTTTTGGGTATTGCTTTAAGTTTTTTTTATATAAATAAAGTTTCTCAAAAATATATTAAAAAAAAAGTTAACCACAAAATCCAATTTCAAAACTATCATTTTCAGAGTATTAAAATGAAACAAATCTAACTATCATGCCAAAAATTAATTTTAGAAAAAAATGAAATATACTGATATATTCGATATAAAATATAATAAAATAATATTAATGAAGTAGTGGAACCTTTGAGACAGGTGACAACTGACATGTCATGTAATAAAGATGTCAAAATCTGCTTAACCAATACCATTTTCATTTGCATTCCTGATCTAATCTCAAACTCAGAGTTTTTCAAACCCTTGTGAATGAAGACACCCTAGTTTAGTATTGCTAATGCTTGGAAGGACTCAATCATTCATAATAATAGCAAACTATTTTTATAATACTTATTAGATGTTGGGGCAACTGTCTTTGCTTTCCAATATATATATTCATGCAAAACCTTATGCATGCATGGTTTCCTTAACTTCACCATGTGATTATTAATTAACATAAACTAGTCTTTAAATATAAATAAAATCATATTATTTATTGAAATAATTATTTGGGTGCCATAAATTATAGCCATTTCCAAACTAAAACACGGTTCCTAACATCTTTGACCAGTTTAATAAATGGTCTAACCCAATTCTATCTTTAAAATTTTGATCAATTTAATTTAATTTAACTGATTTCCCACTTAATAATGTTTTTAATTAGCTTCCCTTTTGTTTCTTAGATTGTCACTGTCTAGAGGAAATATATATATTTTTTCAACTTAATCTCAAGTTCAATACTTCAATAAACAATCTAAATGTGTTGATGCTTTTACTTTTTGTACTATTTGTACTCAACTTGTAATTCTAATTTTATTATCCATCATTTGTCCTCTGGAAGTGTGACACAGTGATGGTTTAAATCTTCAAACTCTTTTTATAAAAATAATAAATAAATAAATAAAATTTTATTAAAAAAACCCAAATCATCATTTGCTTGAATTATATATAACTATTAAACTTGTAAAAAAAATCAAAATTTCTTATAACTCTAAAAATGATGATTATTTATAATTATTTTATATAACATGGAATAGAACAATAATAGAATGATGTGTTTGAAAATCTAAAAGTGAAAATAAAAAAACATTGTAAAACAGTGACAGTGACAGTAACAGTGACGTTGGAATTAAACGTGGGTATATATGATCAAGACAATTCTTGATCATTTGATCCGAACCGCTGTAAAAAGTCAACCCCAAGGAAATTCATGATTATCAAATGAAACCCCAATATAATTAATGTTCCTGTGTAATAATATATGAACCACTAGCTAGTTCACTAGTTAATTGTACTTGGTCCTTCAAAAATTAATTTCTATATATATTTTCAACTTACTCTCAAGTTCAGTAAACAAGAGAGCATCTCCCAACAAGATGGTGAGAAGTGAAAACAAAGCTTTTACATTTTGTCATTAAAGTCAACAAACAATCAAAATGTTGGAATGTTTGACTAAGAAAACAAATTAATATCAAAGCTTACTTTATATATCCTTAGAACGATTTGCTGATCTTTTGTTTCATCAGATGGTTGGAAGAAGAAATTAAAGGACTAAAGGAGAAGATATATAATGATCATATGAGTTTTACAAAGAGAAACCAACAGAGATCCCTTGGCAAGATGCCCACCTCCATTAATGTCTTACTACTCCATTAATGAATGAATCTTATATATGGGGGTGGACAGAAAGCCAGTAACCTCTATGAGAAACTCTTTGAAAAACTCACATGACAATAGATCATCATGCACACCATGGAGAACTAGACATGGATAGAATTGAAACATATATAGAGAAATATAAGTAGTGCAACATAATGATACCAAGTGAAGATAAAGCTGATATTATATATATATATATATATATATATATATATATATATATATATATATATATATAAACATTCATCTTTCAATTCGAGGTTTATTTGGGCCAGCTTTGTCTTGTGATTAATTTCAGAGGTCTCTCCTGTCTTTTTGCTTAGCCTTAAATTCTTGGCAATGGCCCAAGACGACCACATTTTACACATTTTTTTACTGTTCAAATGGATAAGACTATCAACAATTTATAGGTTGAGATTCTATCTTTATCTCTTGGAAATTTCCCTTTTTTGGCAAAAAAAAAAAAGCAGAAAAAACACAATGGCCTCTTTCCACTCCCAATTTGATAGCATCAAACAAAGTTACTCCCAAAGTGAAAATGAAAAGTGTCAAGGAGGATCTTATCCATATGCCACAAAACCATAATATCAACCAAAATTTTTTTTAAAAAGAAATACATTGAATAATCAGATTGCCCAAGTCTATCTCAGAAGTCCTTATCAACTATTTATCTTACATTTATAGTGTTTTTTTATTCGAATATTTTCCTATCATTTTCCATTGAATGACACTTGATCATATCTTCTTTTTTTTCCCCTGAAAAATAAAGAAAAAGTTCTAGAATCTCACCTGTCGTAGATGTGTCCAAGTCTTCACCTTTCCCTTCTATTCTATGGTATCACAATGTTTACTGTTTTATGATGAACATGCAGTAGAATAAGCATCAAATGCAGACATTCTCAAAATTCCTTGAAAAGAAAAGAACCCACTTTATTATCCTAAATTGATCAAGCCTTTTGGAGAATAAATGGAATTCACACACTTTGGCCCGCTCAACTCAACAAACAAGTTGTACATACATACATATTATCATTATTTTGTGTTACGGCTAAAAACCGGCGTCGTCTTGGGATCGACACCAATCTAGTCTAACGGTCAAGAATTTATATTTTGAGGGACGAAGATCATAGAAAAAGAGTAAGAACATCCAAACAAAGAAGTAAAGCACGCGCCCATTTTACGTGGAAAACCCCGTGAATCCGGGGAAAAAACCACGGGCCTCACCGAGGAGGCAATCCACTATGTAAGAGTGATTTACAAGGCTTTTGACCCTCTTGGAGAGGAAGACAACAGTTCTGAAGAACAAGATAGGACGGTTCACCGGCCGAAGTCCATCGAAGAGGGAGAGAGGGTCGGAACCCGTCGATCTCATTCAACCAATAGAGAGAGAGAGCATCCATGAATAAGTTAGAGAGAGGAGAATGCGCAGGAGCTCACTGTTCTCCACCTTGATCCAATAGAGGAGAGTTAAATTCGCTCGCCGGAATTCATTAGAGAAAGAGCATCACTCAGGCTCGCACGATTGAGGGAAGAACAGAAGGTTCACAGCCGGAACAAAGTTCATCGAAGAGAGTGGGAGGCCTTCCAATGATCATATAATCAAGAGAGAAATAGAGGAAGTATACCTCGTCGGGAGCCAGCAGGGACTCATCGGGGAAGAAGAGAGGGCTGCCGGTGCTCGTCGGAGAAAAGGAATAAGAACCTCGAAGCTTGCCGGCCGAAGTAAGGAGAGAGAGAAGGAAGCTCTCCGGAGCTTGTAGAGAGAGAGAAAGGACTCTTTCGGCCATGGAGGTGGTGGCTAGCCTTGGAGAGTTTGGAGGGAGCCTTGGAGAGCTTGGAGGGAGCCTTGAAGAGCTTGGAGAAAGGGCCTGCACTCTTGAGCTTGGAGGGAGCCTTGGAGAGCTTAGCCTTGGAGAAAGGGCCTGCACTCTTGAGCTTGGAGGGAGCCTTGGAGAGCTTGGAGAAAAGGCCTGCCCTCTTGAGCTTGGAGGGAGCCTTGGAGAACTTGGCCTTGGAGAGCTTGGAGGAAGGGCCTGCCCTCTTGAGCTTGGAGGGAGCCTTGGAGAGCTCAGCCTTGGAGAAAGGGCCTGCACTCTTGAGCTTGGAGGGAGCCTTGGAGAGCTTGGAGAAAGGGCCTGCCCTCTTGAGCTTGGAGGGAGCCTTGGAGAGCTTGGAGAAAGGGCCTGCACTCTTGAGCTTGGAGGGAGCCTTGGAGAGCTCAGCCTTGGAGAAAGGGCCTGCACTCTTGAGCTTGGAGGGAGCCTTGGAGAGCTTGGAGAAAGGGCCTGCACTCTTGAGCTTGGAGGGAGCCTTGGAGAGCTCAGCCTTGGAGAAAGGGCCTGCACTCTTGAGCTTGGAGGGAGCCTTGGACAGCTTGGAGAAAGGGCCTGCCCTCTTGAGCTTGGAGGGAGCCTTGGAGAGCTTGGAGAAAGGGCCTGCCCTCTTGAGCTTGGAGGGAGCCTTGGAGAGCTCAGCCTTGGAGAAAGGGCCTGCACTCTTGAGCTTGGAGGGAGCCTTGGAGAGCTTGGAGAAAGGGCCTGCCCTCTTGAGCTTGGAGGGAGCCTTGGAGAACTTGGCCTTGGAGAGCTTGGAGGAAGGGCCTGCCAGGATTCCCCTCCTCTGCCTCCCCCCTTTACCGCCTTAGCCTAGTCCTCCATCTTATCCCCTTGCCAAGTTGCTCATTAAGAGCATTTAATTGTCATTAATCTCATTTTACCATTTTATCCCTTAACATTTTGGATTATATAACATTAAAGATATAAGATTGATGAGTTCCAAATGAATTATAACATTATAATATTATAACAACTGCTATTTTAAAAAGAAAAACTGCAGAACCTGATATTTGTGTCGAAATCCGACTACAAAATCACCAGAGTTCAGTTTGAATATCAGCAATGTCCACTCCAACTACCTTAATGAAGGCTGAAATTAAAATTAAAAGCTTGTAAGTCAATGAAGGCTGAAATTTCATTCATGTAAACAACACATGAGAATGAAAAACATCATTTCTCTAAAATCAATATAATGGCGGAACATCTCGAAGCTCTTGGGTTACCTTAAAAGCAACATGGTGTTCAATGTTGTTGACGACCTTGAGATTGCAAAATGAGGGCTTCTCAAGCTTAACTTCATCAAAATATATGAAAAAAAATATATGAAAATCACTTCTTCTTAGAACTGTCACAAAAAAATCTGAAAAAATCTCTAATTACAAAGAAAAGAGAAGACGAAAAGGGAAAGGATCATCGATCGCAAGGTGAGCTCCTTGGGATGAACTGGATCAAACACCCCAATCCGTGAAACTTAAGCGGTTCTTCTGGGAATTAGGGCATCGACTCGGAGTGAAGGGAAGGTGGATCAAAGATATTGAGAGAGATTTTGAATTAGGACCTTGAGATGCAGGAGAATCAACGCGAAGAAGCTTTCTCGGAGCAAATGGGGCTTTGAGTTCACTAGAGATCGGGACAACAACGGAGCTATGAAATCAACCCACCCATTTGCTTCACCAGAGACCTCTTCTGTGAATCAATTGCTACAATCTCCGGATCCACGATCGAAAACCCTAAAATTGCGTAGAAGTGTGAGTGCGAGCGCGCGGGAGAGTAAAGTAAAGGAAAGGGAAAAAAACAAGCGCGGCTGCGCGCGGGTAAATGAAAATTTGGGCCATTACTTTAGCGAGGGATTAGCGAGGGCACATTCCCTCGCTAATATCATCATATTAGGGGCGGGGATTCACCGGTAGATGCATTCCCCGTCCCCGGCCCCGATTTTCCACCCCCATCCCCGATCCCAGCCCCGACCCCGGGTATGGGGAAAAAATTTTCACCATCCCCGTCCCCATGGGGATTATCCAGGTTCGGGGATTCCCTATCCCCGAATTTACTTACTTACAAATACATACTTTGTTTAATAAAAAGTAGAATCAAGTCGCCCTAACTTATTAATTGATTAATACTTAATTGATTAATTAAAGTTTAAATTATTTTTAAATTTATAATTATAAAACTATAATTATAACAATTATTAGTATATTTATAATAACTTTTTATTTAAATACTTATAATATAAAATATAGGCAAAAAACCATTTTTTGGTCCCTAACCTATGGTATATTGTTCATTTTGGTCCCTGTACTATAAAAATGTTCAATACGGTCCCTGAACTATGGGGCTTTTGGCAATTACGGTCTCTGCTGCTGACGTGGCAGTCATCTTTAAATACGATAATTTTTTTATTGTGACGTGGCAGCCTACGTGGCGGGTGTTTGCTGACATGGCGTGATGACGTGGCATAAAAATAATTTTTTGGAATATTAAAACAGGCTTACTGGTTAAACAAATCCAAAAAAATCAGAAAAAATAAGAAAAAAATCTGTAATTTTTTCCTATATATTTTGTACATTAATCACATTAGAAACCTGAAAATTTGGTTTTAAAAATAAAAAAATCATAAAAATCAAAAGAAAAAAAAATAACAGTGAAAGCAACATGAAAAAAAATCTCACAAAATTAATTTTTGTAAATATTATTTTTAAATAAAATGGATATTGTTATCAATAAATTAGTGATAAAAATATCCATTATTAATAAACAGACAAAGTAAGAAGAATCTTAATTTATATAAGTCAGCATTATAATGTTTATTAATAATGTAACCATACTTTCAATTTCTTTTAATAAATAATACCACATTAGGTGTTAAGTAGCAACTCATTAATTTAATCTATTAATTAATAATGTCACAAGGCTTATATTTTTTAATTTATTACTTAAATAGCAAATTAATTTTAGATTAAAATCACTAATTTTGTGATAAAAATATCTATTTTTATTTAAAAGTAATTAATTTTGTGAAAAAATCCATATTTTTCCTAGGTTGCTTACGCTGTTATTTTTTTTCTTCTTATTTTTATGATTTTTTTATTTTTAAAAACAATTTTCCATGTTGCTAATGTGATTAAGGTACAAAATATATAGGAAAAAAATTGAAGATTATTTTCTTTTTTTTTTGATTTTTTCAGAATTTTTTATTTTTATGTGCGCATGCCATGCCGGCGTGGCATGATGAGTCACCAGTAAGCCTGTTTTAATATTTCAAAAAATTATTTTTTATGCCACATCATTGCACCACGTCAGCAAACACCCGCCACGTAGGCTGCCACGTTACAATAAAAAATGATGGTATTTAAAGATGACTGCCAAAAGCCCCATAGTTCAGGGACCGTATTGAACATTTTTATAGTTCAGAGACCAAAATGAACAATATACCATAGGTTAGGGACCAAAAATGGCTATTTACCTAAAATATACTATATATATATTTTTTTTATTTAAATTAAATATTTCGGGGAGGGGGCCGGGGTGGGGGGGTATTCCCCGGCCCCGGCCCCGACCCCGACGGGGAATTCCATCTTGGCCCCGTCCTGACCCCAACCCCAAAAAATTGGCCCCGGCCCCGTCGGGGCGGGGAATCGGGTTCCCATCGGGGGAGGCATGTTATAAAATGAATATTTTAGTATTAGCGACGGCAAAATCCGTCGCTAATAGCATTATATTACATAATGATTATCATGATATTAGCGACGGAAAAATCCCTCGCTAATCTCATTATATACACAATAATACATAATGAGCTTAGCGATGGATATTTCCGTCTCTAATCTCCTTTTATTATACATTAAAATATCTTAATATTAGCGACGGAAACATCCGTCGCTAATTACATTTACGTAATGAGTATCATGATATTAGCGACGGATATTTCCGTCGCTAATTTCATTATATATATCGCAATGGAATATAATGACATTAGCGAAGGAGTTTTCGGTCGCTAATAACATTAGGCTAGACAATGAATATCTCGATATTAGCGACGGTAATATCCGGCGCTAATATCATCATATTACACAATGAATATCCTGATATTAGCGACGGAAAAAACCCTCGCTAATCTCATTATATACACAATGAAACATGACGAGCTTAGCGATGAATATTTCCATCACTAATCTCGTTATATTATACAATAAAATATCTTAATATTAGCTACAGATACATCCATCGCTAATATCATTATATATCACAATGAAATATAATAACATTAGCGACAGATTTTTCCGTCGCTAATCTCATTATGTTATACAATGGATATCTCGATATTAGCGATGGCACAGTCCGTCGCCAATATCATTATATATTCAATAAAATATAATGAGATTAGCGACGTATTTTTTTGTCGCTAATATCAATATATATCACAATGAAATATAATGAGATTAGCGTCGGATTTTTCCGTCGCTAATATCATTATATTAGGCATTGAATATCATGATATTAGCAACGGAAAAATCCTTCGCTAATCTCATTATATACACAATGATACATAATGAGTTTAGCGACGGATATTTCCATCGCTATGTCGCTAATCTCGTTATAATATACATTGAATATCATGACATTAGCGATGGATTTTTCGCTAGCAAATTAGCTAGGGAAAAATCCCTCGCTAATTCCACGCTAAAGAGCCCGCCAACATCTTCGCGCGCAACTTTAGCAACGGATATAGACTTCCCTCGCTATTCCGTAGCTAAATACAATATCTTGCCATGCAACTTTAGCAACGGAGAGTTTTCCCTTGCTAATCCCTAGCCAATGATATATCTGTCGCAAATCTCTAGCTAATTTGCAATGAAATTTGTCCCTTGCTAATATCCGTAGCTAATTTACAGTTTTCTTGTAGTGAAAAAATCCAATTGTACCATATTAACCATACATGAACAAATAACTCACTACCAAGCATACATCAAAATCAAGAATCCAAGATTGCCTATTATTCACATTCAAAGAATATTATCAATCAAAAAAATTGAAGTTATATAACAAAAATCAAATATCTCATTCCCCAAAAAATACCAAGCTACAAGTTGTCAAAATTAGAAGAGCACCGAGCCAACGACGACAAGGGGGCAACAGGAATTAGGCGGTAGCAACGGTGAGTAAGAGAGAAGGTATGGTCCATAGATAAAACTCGGGTTGAAGGTAGGTTTTAGTTTATGTTTTTTCACTTAAACCTTTATAAAATTTATATTTATATAAAAAACTTTTAAAACTTTGGGGGCAATGGGAAATTTTGCAAAATTTGAAGGGGTTGAAGATACGTTTTAGTTTAGGTTTTTTCACTTAAACCCATATAAATTCTATATTTATCTAAAAAAATATTTTAAAATTTAGGAGGGCAAGGAAAATTTTGCAAAATTTGAAGGGGGGTATTGGAAAATTTCACAAAATTTAGGAGGAGGAGGGCTCCTCTTACATCCGCGAATGATTACATTGTCAATCCTGCCAAAAGAATAGTATGAGATTCGATTGGCAGAGAACAGTGATGCGCTATAGGATATGCCTTAGTTGGCTTGTCGCTCCTATCGACAAGACTAAGCTGAGGCATGGTCTTCCTCGAAGTCTGCGTCAAGTGCCCTCTGTGGTGTGTTTGTCTCCCTTGTGGACTCCAGACTTCTCTTGGCTATAGAATCCGCCTTTTGCAGAAGATGTCGCCGACTTGCTGGGGCCGCCTCCGCCAAGGATAGTATGAGGTAAGCAATACTGTCACGCCCCGACCCAGATCCCGGGACTTCGAGCACGTCAATAGACCGGTCGTACTAAAGCAGAGACAAGCTCAACTCAAGTACAAGGCCTATATGTGATAAGCAAATAACAATCCATCATAAAAAAAAACAAATTCAAGTTCAAAGGAACATAGCGTCATAAGGGTCCATAGGCCCTATAAATAGTCTGGTCCCTATGCGGGTCCTACATAAAGTAACAGCTCACAAAATATAAGATAAGGGAGACTCCCAGGCCTCGGACCTCCTATCGACCTCTCCTCAGCTCCACCCCCTAAACCTCGGAATCTGTAGAAGAGAGAAAGAGCAAAACGCATGAGCTTTCGAATGGAAAGCCCAGTAAGTACCCTTGCGGGGTTACAAAGACATAAGTAAACAATGTATTGAACAATGAGGTCACAATCCCAAGAAAAATACAATCCTAGGAGTCTACCAGAAACAATCCTAAGGTATGACCCCTGACAATAGAAGCCCTCGAGCTCTGTGATGAGTTTCAAAGAAAACTCAAGGATCAGTCCCGACCAGTATGTCCAGGTACTTGCTGTAAGCACGACCTTCTGGTCGTTCGACCCTCCGGTCGCAAATTTGTAGAACTACCTCTCATACGTGTTAACATAGTCAGCGTACCATGCCGACTGACGAGTAAGACCACCAGAGAATCACCTCTCTGGCAAGACATGCAGAAATGTCAAGGGGTCCTGTCCCTAAGAATTCCCGTATGAGATCCCCCACGCTCCATTGAGTACAGGCAGTAGACCACAACAAACAGGGATGCCAACATCCCGAAAACTACACACATGCTCAACAGGATTCTAAATAATAACGCATGTATGATATCAATGAAGCATAGGCAAGTAAGGCATAAGCAACACCAAAGAAAAACCCGAAACCGGGTAGGAACGAGGCAAGTGTACTTACCTCTTGTTGGAACTAGAAGTCTTCCTAGTATCCTTTCGAATACCTTACAACTCCCCGAGAGTATCTGGCATACATAGGCCCTATTAGAGTCAAGATTTCAATAAATCCCTATGTCTCTATTTACACATGCATGCCTACCGTTTCTGTTGGGCCTAGGCCCCCTATCGAGTCCTAAAGACCATCTCTCGGGTTATTGGTCCTTATCCTCTGTTTTCATGTCCTTTAGTTGACTCTAGACCCAACTTGGTCAAATCCAATCAACTCTACTTTATTTGTCGAGTTTAAAACCCTAATTGTTCGCCTCTAGTCATCCTAGTTGAATTGGGTCCACTTTTAAGCCCATTAATTAATTTAGCTTACTTGTGTCCTTTTCCTCTATCAAAATAATTAATTAAACCCCTTTTAATTAATTATTATAACCGATTTTTGTTTTTATTCCAATTAAATTCATCAATCGGATTTGATCATCCAAAGTTAACAAGAAAATCATTTAATTCACCTAGATATGATTTATCTAAATATCTTGGTACGAAAATATCGATTTTTCCACCAAATCGATTTAACCGAACCTCTTTCTCAATTTAACTGAATTATTAACTGGTCAATTGACTCCATCTACTATTAGGGCAAAAATAATTGTCACAATAAATTAATTCCCTTTTTAATATGTCTAACCAAAAATAAATTTTGTCAATTATCAACTATGATTAACAAACTAATTAAATAAATTTTGTCAATTATCTCACTATGGTTTGACAACTAAATAATTGTCACACTAATTTATTAAATTCTACCCCAACATAGGTATTATTAGATTAATATTGTCACACTGTAATAAGAAATAAAAGTCATCATTAATTCATTTTTTTTTTACAATCCCTTAATTAATATATGTAACTATATATATATATATATATATATATATATATTGATAGGGATGAAAGTAGCAGGACACGTGGCAGTCATCCAAGCAAACCACATGACTGGAACATCAATCTAGAACTTCATATTGGTCCTACAATATAATGTCTCGATATGGATGATTCACCGGATCGGGTTGACTCGCAAAGGAGTATCATATCGGATCGGATTGGATCGGATCGGATTGACCTGCTATGAAACCGTTATGAAACATATCAATATCGGAAAGAACCTTGTCACACATATGTGGGCATAACGGACCCCGGTATTGTCCGTATCACCTCCAGTCTTCTAGAAGAAGCACAGCTGAGGGCAACCTGGCCTTCTAGAAGGTTCTAGAACAATTACAGCTGAAAATAGCTCGAGGGCAGCTTAGGCAAATTTGGATTGGCAATTTGGCAGACACGTGATTAAATTGAGGAGTGTGCTCAGCACGCAACCCATGCCTATAAAAGGCAAGGATCACAACTCATTTGGACATTCTGAGATCTAAGCGGCGAAGCTCTGCCAAATTGAGAACGGGATCTACTTTTCATTCTCTTTCTTGTTGAAGAATGGTTGTAAGATGTCCTGTATTTTTTATCGTTCATAGTGAGAATTCTTTCTCCTGTGGTTTTTTCCCCGTTTCTTAGGAGTTTTTCCACGTAAATTTGGCTTTTCTCTCTCCTGCTTGGATTCTCTTTCGATTTCTCACTAAGATAGCCACCCTATAAATATAAATTCAATTGTTAGGCTGAAATTGGGCCCTAAATCCTATTTTAGCACTAACAATTTGGTGCCGTCCGTGGGGAAACACCTGAGCGAAAAGTTCATGGCTACTATACAGAGAAGATCAAAGAGATTCCAATCTCAGGAGGAGGGAAGAGGAGTTTTGGTAACCCCTCCAGTGGAAGGCGCAGCGCCTCCTGGAGCTGAAGTTCCTCTAGTGAATGTTGGAGCTCAAAATGATCCAGAATGCGTCAGAAGGATGGCGCAGGAAATTGAAGAGCTGAAGCAAGCTCTTCAGGAAGCGCGTCAGCAGCATGTTTCCCAAAATGCGGTTCCCCGTGATGCGCAACCTCTCAAGGAGAACGGAGGAAGGAAGGTAGATCGTTCCCCCAAACATCAAGCACGTTCCCCTGAGAGATATCGGAGCAAGGAACCTTCAGCTGGAAGCTCAAATCCGGCGCATCATCATGATCGCCATAATCGAGAAGACGAAGTTAGAGAAGGGAGAAAGAGGGGGATCTCCCGTTCTCCAAACCGATCTTCCGATCGGAGGTGAAGGACCCGATCTTTGACATATCGGTCCAGAGGGCGATACCATTCATCGGACCGACACCCATCCCCTCGAGGCCAATCCCCATACCATTTTCACCCCAGACGCCAGTCTCCATGGCGTGACTCACCATATCGCCGCTATTCTCCCTCGCGACGGTATATTATGGAGAGGGAACGAGTCCAGCAGCTTGTTCCCCATGTTACTTCCCCTTTTATAAGGGCTATTTGGGAAGCTCACTTTCCAGATCATTTCAGGCCTCCTAATGTCCGCTCTTACAACGGGACTTCTGATCCTCGGAGTACTTGGAGAGTTATCGGGATGAAATGATGGTGAATAGAATCACAGGGGCCGTCATGTGTCGAGCTTTTCCTCGAACACTTAGTGGCGATGCTCACGATTGGTTCAGGGGGATTCCCCAGGAACTATACATAATTTCCAGCAACTTTCTGATCTTTTCCTTTGCAATTTTGCTAACAATAGGAAAATAAAGAAGAATCCCATGATGTTGCTGGGATTCAGGCAAAGACCGGAGGAAAATCTTCGCGGATACATTAGCCGCTTCAATAAGGAGATCAATGGCATGGTGGACATGAATTCTGCTCTGGTTGTGGGAATAGCTATAAAAGGGTTAAAGGATGGGCCCTTTAAAGATTCCTTAACTAGAGAACCTCCAGCCGGTTTCTCAGATTTCCAGAGCTTAGCTGCTAAATATATAGCTTCTGAAGAAATGAAGGCTAAATGGCGAGAAAGTGATCTCTTGTAACTTGAAGAAATTAAGAAGAAGAACCATCATCCACAAACGGTAGTGATCGGAATTTGGAGAGAAGGAGCTCGAGAGGTGATAAGCCTCGGAGAGAAGGGGGTCGAAATCTAAACCGAGCGGATCGGTTTGAGGAGAGAAGACCCCCACCACATCGGGGGTATGATCCCGAAAGGGGGGAGAAGTACCACAACTATTCCATCCTTAACACCTCGTTGGAAGAGATTCTCTCCCAGATCCAGGATCAAAAGATTTTAAAGCCTCCGCAACCTATGAAGGATAACCCAAGGAGGAAGAAGAGCAAGAAATTCTGCAAGTTCCATCAAGATAAGGGGCATTTCACTGAGGACTGCATCCAGTTGAAGAATGCTATTGAAGGTCTTATCAGGGAAGGAAAACTGGATTAATTCTTACAGAAGGAGCAAGAACCGGAGATCGAGCATACTCCACCTCCTCAACCTATTATTCCTTGTGACACACGTGTGACTGTTATTGCTGGAGGCCCAGGATATGGAGGAGAAAGCTCAAGGTCGAGGAAGAACTATGTGAGAGCGGTCGGATCCGTTCAGAATGTCACATCCTAGAAGAGGCCACGCTCCCCTATGCAAATTTGCTTTTCCGATGAAGATCTGAGGGGTGTCCACTACCCTCACTATGACGCTCTAGTGATTACGGCCCAGATTAGGGTATTCATTGTAGAGCAAGTCCTTATCGACACCGGGAGTTCGGTGGATATCATATTCTCATCGGCTTTTGACAAAATGAAACTGCCAGTGGAGAATCTGAAGCCGATAAAGTCTCCACTCATCGGGTTCAACGGAAGTCCACTTCAACCCGACGGTATGATCTCTCTGCCTCTAACTCTCGGCACTCCTCCAAGAACTACTACTGCTGTCATTAACTTTCTGATTGTGCGATGCCCTTCGAGCTACAATGTTATCATTGGGAGGCCATCGATCAATCTGTTGAAAGCTGTCCCTTCAACATATCACATGGTGATCAAATTCCCTACACCAAATGGCTGTGGAGAAGTGAAGGGTGATCAACTGGCTTCTCGCCGATGCTATGCCACAATGCTCAAAAGATATAGCGAGGGGAGCAGCCGATCGGGAGAAGCACTCACCGTGGAAGATATTCAACAAGAGGATGATGAGAGGGAGAAACGCCGTTCCACTCCGGTTGAAGAGTTGAAAGCCATACCCCTGAGGGAAGAACAACCGGAGCGTTCTGTTCAGATAGGAGCAAATCTTCCGCCAGATCAGCAGGAGGAGATACTGAATCTCTTGAGGAGGAACTCCGATATCTTTGCATGGACAGCAGAGGAGATGCCAGGAGTCCCACGGGAGGTTATAGAGCATCGGCTTAATGTTGATCCGAGGCACAAGCCAGTTATACAAAAGCGACGGAATTTCGCTCCTGATCGACTCCAGGCTGCTCAAGAAGAAGTGGACAAACTTCTGAAGGCTGACTTCATTCGTGAAGTATATTACCCTGAGTGGTTGTCAAATGTTGTATTGGTGAAAAAATCCACAGGAAAGTGGAGAATGTGTGTGGACTTTACTGATCTGAATAAAGCTTGCCCCAAGGATTGCTACCCCCTGCCTTTAATTGATAACTTAGTAGACTCTACATCAGGGTATGAAATGCTAAGTTTTCTCAATGCATACTCAGGATACAATCAGATTAGGATGGCAGAAGTCGATGTGGAGAAAACCTCTTTCATCACAGGGAGAGGAACATATTGTTATAAAGTCATGCCTTTTGGCCTGAAAAATGCCGTTGCCACTTTTTAGAGACTGGTGAACAAAGTTTTCAAAGACCAGATCGGAAGAAATGTGGAAGCCTATGTTGATGATATTTTGGTGAAGAGCGACAAAGCTGAACAATATATCACCGATCTGCCGGAAACTTTTGTTGCACTTCGAGCACACGGGATGAGCCTCAATCCCAACAAATGTACATTTGGAGTCCGATCTGGAAAATTTCTGGGATTTATGCTCACACATCGGGGAATTGAAGCAAATCCGGAGAAGATACGAGCAGTCCTAGAAATGAGATCCCCGAGAACAATCAAGGAGATACAAAGACTCAATGGCCAACTTGCAGCTTTGGGGAGGTTCATATCCAAATCAGGAGAAAAGAATCTTCCTTTCTTTCGAGCATTGAGAAAGGCTCCAAAAGTTGAATTGAATGAAGAGTGCGAGGAAGCATTCATACAATTGAAGGAGTATTTGCAATCACCAGCCTTACTGGCAAAGCCTAAACCAGGGGAAGAACTCTATATTTACTTATCTACAACCGACGCCGTTGTCAGTTCTGTACTGGTGAAGATTGAGGATAGTTTGCAAAAGCCTGTGTATTATACGAGCAAAGTCCTCACTGATACTGAGTCCCGATATCTTTCTCTTGAAAAGCTGGCCTATGCTTTGGTGGTTGCAGCTCGTCGGCTCCGCCCTTATTTCCAATCACATCGGATAAGAGTGTTGACCGATCAACCATTGAAGCAAATTTTACATCGGCCAAACACATAGGGGCGCCTCTCCCGATGGGTACTTGAGCTGGCAGAGTATGATATCAGCTATGAGTCACTTACTTCGATAAAGGCCCAAGTACTTGCAGATTTCATTGCTCAGTTAATAACCACTACAGATGATGATCCTTCAAACATTAAGTTGTCAGAAGTCAAGAATGACACTTCATCCCAATGGACTTTACACATAGATGGATCTTCAACGGGAGAAAGTTCAGGAGGAGGACTGATCCTGCAATCACCATCGGGGTGAATACCTCCACTGTTTTGAAGTGTGGTTTCAAAGCCACCAATAATGAGGCTGAATATGAGGCTTTGATAGCAGGATTACAGTTGGCTCGTGGCCTTGGTGTGAAGAATCTGCACGCTAATACTGATTCCCAGTTAGTTGTGGGCCATCTGAGTGAAGAATTTGAAGCAAGGGAAGATCATATGGTGAAATACAAGTCCTTGTTGCAGAAGCTCACCACAAGCTTCGAGAAATTTCACATTTCCAAAATTCCCAGAGCGGAGAATCAACAGGCTGACCTCCTATCAAAGATTGCCTCAGCAAATACTAGTGTTGAACGACCAGTCAATATTCAATACCTAGCAACAAGGACAATCGATTGTCGGCCACCAGAAGAACTCATGGATATCGATCAGGAGCCATGTTGGATCGATCCAATCCTGAGTTATCTGAAGGATGGAGCTCTCCCGCAAGACCCAAAGGAAGCACGGAAGGTCACTATAAGGGCTTCCCGATATAGTGTAGTGGATGGGCAGCTCTATAAAAGATCCTTTACTCTCCCTTTGCTAAAGTGTCTACGACCATCAGAAGGAGAATATGTTCTTTAGGAGGTCCATGAAGGAATCGCAGGAGATCATTTGGGAGGAAGAGCATTGAGTCATAAGGTCCTTAGACAAGGATATTATTGGCTGACTATAAATAAAGATGCAATTGATTTTGTGAAGAAATGTGATGCTTGTCAACACCATGCTAACGTTCAGCGGCGTCCACCGGTACCACTCACCGCAGTTGTGAGTACGAGACTATTCGCTTTATGGGGAGTTGATATAGTTGGGCCATTCCTCGTAGCTGTCCGGCAGATGAAGTTCTTGATTGTAGCGATCGACTATTTTACTAAGTGGATGGAGGCAGAACCTCTAGCGTCGATCACAGCAAAGGCTTGCCAAGCCTTCTTATGGAAATCTGTTATCTGCCGCTTCGGCTTACCTGTTGCTTTTATCACAGACAATGGCCGCCAGTTCGATAATCCAGCATTTAAGAAGTTCTGCACCGATCTTGGCATTGAATCAAGGCTAACTTCTGTCACACATCCACAGGCAAATGGACAAGTGGAAGTGACCAACAGGACTCTCTTGCATAGTTTGAAGACGAGAGTTCTCAGAAATGGGTCGAACTGGGTGGAGGAAGTTCCCAATACCCTATGGGCATATCGGACAACTGCTCGAACTCCAACAGGTGAGACTCTGTTCGCCTTGGCGTTTGGAGTCGAAGCTGTGCTCCCAGCTGAAATCACTTTACCCACACCAAGAACGCAGTCCTTCGATCCGGTGAGAAACGAAGAGCAACTCCGGGCCGAACTGGTTCAATTGGAAGAAAAAAGGGATTGCGTCAATGTTCGAGCAGCAGCATATCGACAGAAGGTCAGGAGATATTACAATGCCAAGGTGAAAGAAGTTACCTTCTAGGTTGGAGATCTTGTACTGAGAGAGAATATCTTTCAAGGCAAAAAAGTCGGACATGGAAGCTCAATACCAATTGGGAAGGCCCATATATTGTGCAGGAAATTGTAAGGCCCGGTACATACTGGCTTTCTAAGATGGATGGACGCAGGCTCAAGCGTCCATACCATTCGGAGCACCTACGGAGGTACTATCAATAAAATTGGTTACTTCCATACGTTTATGTGTTTTTTGCTTCGGTTTTATTTCTTGAAAAAGTTTATTTGCCAACAAAGAAAGGAAGAATTAACTTCAGAAGCCATACCGGTACCAAACGCCCATATCGAGCTCAACGGACCATATCGGTCCCAATATCCACATCGATATCAACAGGCCATACCGGCCCCAACAGATCATATCGATCCCAGCGGATCATATCGATCTCGACAGACCATACCGGTCTCGTCATACCATATCGATCCCACCGGATTATGTCGATCTCGATAGACCATACCGGTCTCGTCATACCATACTGATCCCAACGGATCATATCGGCTCCAATGGCCATATCGGGCCCAACGAGCCACATCGATCCCAACGGATAATATAGGCTCCGATGCCCATACCGGGCCCAACAAGCCATGTCGATCCCAACGGATCATATCGGTCACAACGCCCATACCGGGCTCAACGAGCCACATCGATCCTAACGGATCATATCGGTCACAACGCCCATACCGGGCTCAATAAGCCATATCGACCCCAACAGATCTTATCGGCTCCAATCAACCGTGCTGATTTACTATATCGATGGAGCCCATCAATCTTGGAGAATCAAGAAGAAGCCAAAGCAGTTCCAAAAAGAAGACAACTACGCTAACCATTCATCAACAAAGATTATATCAAGACGGACAATTGCACCAATCAAACACCACAAGAGTCATCATACAAGAGTGTCATATCCACAAACTGCGTCGGCTTCATACAAGTAAGACCAAGCACCTCGTTTCTACAACACTTTGACAATTTATTGCTCTATTTTGGAAACGAGAGAAAGAAGGAAGTTCATTCAACAACAACAAGAATAAAATATTTCAAGAAATGAGACAATCAGAAAGGGGCGAATTAGCAAGAAAGGGAAATCTATTGATTTAAGATAAAGAGGTACAACAACGATACGAAAATTAAGAAGACTCAGAAGAAACAGAAAAAATCTGAGTCAGAAATGCCATTAGGAACTTGAGAAGGTGTGACTGCAAGCGTCGACACCTTTTGACATTGATTGTTTCCAAGAATGTGGACCTCGAAGCACAGGTCCTCTCGAAAAACAAAAACAAACAGTTCTCCCTCCACCAATTGGTGATCCCTCACGAAATCCGCCCAACCTTCAGTGAACCTGACATCTCCGAGTTTGGGCGATATAGACAGTGTAACTGTCCAGTAATTTCCACTAGGTCCCATGATCGATAGGCCCGGCTTCAAAAATGCTCTCATATGATCGCGGAAGGCTCTTGGAATCCATATGTAACGGGATTTGTCATTGTGTAAGATTTTGAAGAAAAGAAGGACAAATCATTTATTTACCCATAGCGAAGGAGAGAGATACCTTGAACAAATTGTCATCTCCCCTACTTATACTGAAGGTTTTGTAAAAGCAGTTAATGAAGGTTCAAAATACCAAGGGACGCTAGACGCTTCATTTCAAGTCCCAGGATACCAAAAGACATCAGACGTCTTGTTTCGAGCCAAGAAGGGTGACTTTTGGCTTTTCCAATAGAATGCTTCATTAAAACTAGAAGCGTTTCAGAATCAAAGGCTCGGTTTGATGGAATTAATGTTCCATTTTCCAAAAAAAAAGAAGGGGGATTCAAGATTCAGATACGAGTCCGATCCGATATAGGTAATTAAATGATAAATATCGACCGATCCGATATGACGTTTTCACCATCAATGAGTATCGGAAGCATTGCACGACCCGATATGAATATCCAGAAACAGACCAACATAAAAAAGAACGTCACTTGACGAGCTGGGAAAATGAATCAAATAGCACTCTCATTCATTCTTAAAAAGGAAGGCTGAACAGAGAGATGATTATAATGTTTTCATGACATACAATTCAAAAGAGTATTTACAGTTCAGAGTCAAGCTTTCACAATAGAATGAAGAAATAAGAAAGCGAGTACAGACTCTTTCATTAGACGAAATCCCAATTTTTACTTCTTGCGACGTTCTCTTGATGAGCCTGTGCACGAAGTTTCGCTTCAAGAGCTTCAGTAGTTTTCTTCGCTTTATCGTTCAGAATTTTCTCTCGAACTGCTTCTAATTCTTCAATTTCACTGCGAAGCCGTCTCACTTCGGGTCGATCTAGCAAAAAGAAGAAGAAGAGATAGAATGATCAAGAAGAAGCAAAGGAAGATTAAAGAAATTTAGCTAACCTTCCCTCCTACGCACAGTGGAAGATTTGCTCCCTAGATCAGCTTCAGAGACCGTCATTTTATTTGTTTCAGTTGAGGTGACCCTAACACCTTCAAAAGCTCCTCCTCCACTTGAAATAACAGGAGCATCTCCTCTACTTGAGATAACAGGATCGACACCTCCACTTGGAACAGCAGAAGCAGCTCTTCCACTTGGGATAGCAGAAACAACTTTAACTAGTTAAAGGAGAAACGAATAAACAACTGCATTATTCAGGATATTAGACGAGAAGAAAATCAAGGCATACGTGTTTCGGTAGTGGTATCGTCTTCAATCTCAATAATTGCAGGAGAAATTCTAATTGGTTCCGGATCACGAGCAGTCTCTCCACCCTCTCCCATGTTTTCGTGGGTGGATTCTGATTCAGCTAAGAGAGCTTTGTATATCGGATCAGGATCCGATATGACTATTCCGCACTCTGGAACTGCCTTCGGATCCGATGAGGACGGAGGAAAGACTATCATATCGGATGCACCTTTTTCCGATGCAGATGAAATATAAGTCCCATCCAGACATGGGACATCTGATTTTGCTTCTTCGACCGTAGGAACTTCGACTCTTGTTTCCTCCGCAACAGAACCCTTGTCTCCTTCCACTTCACCATGACACTTCTCGAAGTAAAGCTCCACTACTTCATCATAAGGAATCTGATGAAAGTTAATTGAAGGGTCAACAGAATGGATGCTGCTTAGAATTGAATAAACCTCCGATGTTGTTCTACGAATTTCATCATCAGAAAGTTCCCTTTCTTCCGCTGCAGCAAGTTTTTCCTCCAGTTCCATGCATCTTCTCCAGCTCTCATTCAGCTTAGACTGTAAAGAGGACATTTCCTCAATAATCTCGTTCGATTGTTGAGCAGAGAGGACTTCATTTTGAGCATTAGAGAGGATATTTTCCTTAGCCCCCAGTTGTTCAGACAACAGACTGTTCTCTTCTTTCGTTTTCTTATCCGATTCTTCAGCATCTTTGAGCTTCGCTCTTAAGACTTTCTTCAATTCATTTTCAATAGATGCCTCACGTTCAAGTTCAGATATCTTTTTAGAGAGTTTCTTGTTTGCACCAACGATAGAATCTCTCTCGTTTTTAAATTGATCCAGATCCAGCCTCAGAGCACTAACAATCTAATCAGAAAGAGAAAGGGAAGCTTGCAAACTCTCATGATCAACTTTTAGTGAACCATGTGCCCTCTGTGACGCTTTTACTTCAGCAACAACGAGCTCTTTTTCCTCAGACTGCTTGGTCATTTCAACATTTTTAAGAGAAAGATTGTCCAAGAGTTTTTTATTCTCCTCTTCTAATTTGGAGATACGGGTCTTCATCTCAAAATTATTTTGATTACAAAGTACTGCGACCCGTTCACCCCACAAAGCAGTCTGCAGAAAAGACTTGTCTCAGGAGGGTGAAAAATAGGATTACGTTCTCAATTGAAAGAAAAAAGTCAATAACGTACCGAGGCCATTGACCATCGAAAATGAGCGCAAGATTCCTCCATATTGAATTGGTTCAGATGATTATTGACACAGTCTTGTCGCCAAGAACGGAGGGAATCTCTGACAACATTGACATTAACAGGCAAGGCATTATCCTTCCGATGAACTAATATCTTTGATCCAGAACCTCGGATACTTGAATCGCCAACAGAGGGATTCACCGTCCGTGTCACTCCTGAAGTCAAGATAAAGGAAACAAGTTAGCTGATAATGAAATAAAATAAAACTAAAAGTACCAAAAGAACAGTAAGAGGCGCCAGGCTCGCACCTTTCTTCCGACGGATGATTGGTTCAGATTCGAAAGAAGCATTTGCTTTAGATCGAGCGGGATCATCCGATCTGGAAATGGTTGGAACACAGGGAATTGGCACATCGAAGCCAGACCCGATAGGAAGAGTATGAGGAAAGACGACGAGCATATCGGGAATAATAATATCGGGGTCCGATGCGGCTGTAAAGGAAAGAGAAATAGTGGTTCCTTCTTGAGTAGGACCAGCCAAGTCCTTGACAATTCCCTCTGAAGGAGCATGGACAGGTGGGGCAGGGACAGAACTGGTTTTATCTATAGCCTTCGTTAGTCTCCTCCTTTTAACGACTGGAACTTCGATTGGAACGGGAGGAAGGCTAGCAATAACAGGAGCTGTTACCGCTTCATAACTAATAGAAGCGCCAGGTTCACTTCTCCGCTTCGCGCCAATCTCTTGATAAGGAGCATTTTCGGTTGAAACTCCTCCGACTTCTTTATTACTAGAACTAAGAACCTCCCCACCCGGGATTTCTTTTCCCTTCTTAGATTTATCTGTCCGAGAGATGGCCAGCATCCTTTCGGCTAAGGTTCTTGGCGGCATATCCCTCTCTAAAAGAATAAAGCAAGTCCAAGTCAGACAACAGTTAAGGATCATTCAAAAGACATAAATCGAAGACTTAAAGCAATCCTACCTAAAGCAAAATACAATCCACACTCTTGGAGCCTCTTATCGGACAAGAAGAATTTATCTAATGCAGTATGCCTGAACTTCTCGAATCTTTTGAACAACTCGCTTTCAGCTGGTTTTTCTTTTGCTTTGGAGCTCGATGGGACATAAGGAATTCCCCATTTAGTGCTAAAACCCCAATTCTCGCTATTAGAGACGAAGAAATATTTTCTTTTCCAACCCTTGATCGAATCAGGAACGGAACCAAGAAAAGTTGCACATGATTTAGCGCCAAAGTAATACCAATCAGACTGCCTATCTTGGTTAAGGTTGAAAAAAAGGCTGAATAGATGAGCAGTTGGTTCCACCTCGCAAAGCATCGAAACCACTACGAAGACACAAAGGATTCTCCAAGAATTGGGAGTTAATTGGGAAGGGTTCAAACTAAAGTGACCGAAAATATCTATAAAAATTTGCGGAAAAGGCAGCCTAAGTCCAGCTATAAAGGCGTCTTGGTAAACAACCAGATCTCCCTCTTGGGAAGGAGAACAAGCGTTTTCAGTAGCGGATGGAACCCGATAGGAGATATTGGCAGAGGAAAGATGATACTTCTTTACTAAATCATCTATTTTGGCTTCAAAAAGAGTGTTAATGATGGAGTAAGAGCAGCGTTTAGGGTCTCTAGCGAGCTTCGGCATCGTAAGGAAAACCAGCAAAACAAACCCTAGGACGATGGAGATCTGAACCCTAAAAACGATAGAAATCCAAATCCTGAAAAGGAAGAAGAGTCTCGTACCTGGGTAAATGAACTCTTTCTGAGAATCAAGGAATTACTGGCTTCTTGAAGAAGGACAAAGCGATTCGAAGAGCAAGATGAAGAGAACTTTGTACCAAAGGCGCCGTTCCCAAACAATTTTGAAATTCGAAGATTATCAATACGTGGAAAACGAGAAGGCAGTGTCATCATGAACTTTATCCCGTTACAATCCCCAGAGATAGCATCTTTGCACTAAGGAATGAGGCATAATCAATGCAGAACAGTGATAGCTACTGGCCGCTCCTCATAGGACATGTCCTCTCTGCCCAAGATAGCTACTGGGCGCTCCTCATAGGACATGTCCTCCTGAACTTCCACAGGAACTTGGGGAATCACTCGTGTTGGGTCGCGAACACACTTCTTCAACATAGAGATGTGGAAGACATCGTGAACCTGAGCATGGTTTTGAGGTAAGGCCAACCTATATGCCACGACTCCTATGCGCTCCAAAATCTCAAAAGGTCCGATATATCGTGGAGCAAGTTTTCCGCGTCGTCCAAACCTCATGACTCCTTAAATAGGAGATACCTTCAGGAATACTAAATCCCCTACTTTAAACTCCTGGTCAGACCTTTTACGATCCGCATAACTCTTCTGTCTACTTTGAGCAGCCTTAGGTCTCTCTCTGATCATCCTGACATGATCTTCTGTCTGTTTTATAAAATCTGCCTGCTCAAGTGTCGCCTCAGCCTCCAGCTTCCTCTCGCCCACATCACCCCAACAAATAGGTGTTAGGCACTTTCTTCCATAGAGTGCCTCATACGGGGCCATCTTGATGCTTGCCTGGTAGCTGTTGTTATAGGCAAACTCTACCAAGCTCAGGAGCTCATCCCAAGACCCCGAAAAATCTAACGCACATGCTCTTAACATATCTTCTAACACCTGGATGGTCCTTTTGGATTGTCCATCGGTCTGTGGGTGGAAAGCTGTGTTGAACGCCAAGCCTGTGCCCAAAGCTGTGTGCAGACTCTCCCAAATCTAGAAACAAATCGGGTATCTCGATCAGAGGTAATCGACACCGGAACACCATGGAGTCTGACTATCTGATCGATGTATAGCTGAGCCAACTTCTCTAAGGATGCTCCCGTCCTCAAGGGTATAAAATGGGCCAACTTGGTCAATCGGTCCACAATAACCCAGATTGACTCATGACCTCTCTGAGTACGTGGCAACCCTGTTATAAAGTCCATGTTAATATGCTCCCACTTCCACTCCGAAATGGGTAACGGTTGTAACATCCCTGCTGGCTTCTGGTGCTCAACCTTCACCAACTGGTAGGTGATGCATTTAGCCACGAACTCAGCGACTCCTCGCTTCATACCCTTCCACCAAAAATGATCATTCAACCCTCTGTATATCTTAGTACCTCCAGGGTAAACAACATAGCTCGAGTAGTGAGCTTCCTCTAAAATCTCCCTTCTTAGCTCAGGGACATTAGGGACACAAATTCATCCATCAAATATTAGAGTACCGTCCTCATATACTCTAAATTATGTCGGCTCTCCCAGGCCTATGTGTCTCCTGATCTCCACCATATCAGGGTCTTGTTCCTGAGCAACCTGAATCCTTTCCAACAGCGAGGGTCGGATATGCAGGCTAGCAAAGGAGACATCCATCCTGGGCCAAACAATCTCTAACTCGAGCCTCTTCATGTCCTCCAACAAAGGTCTCCGAGTTGTAAACATAGCGGTAACTCCATATCCAGACTTCCTACTCAGTGCATCGGCCACCACGTTCGCCTTGCCCGGGTGGTAATGAACACTAAGATCATAGTCCTTAATCAATTCCAACCAACGCCGCTGCCTCATATTCAACTCCTTTTGTGTAAATATGTACTTGAGGCTCTTATGATCGGTGTAGATCTCGCAAGGTACACCGTAGAGGAAGTGTCCCCAGATCTTTAGGGCAAACACGATCGCTGCCAACTCAAGATCGTGTGTAGGGTAATTTTCTTCAAAAGGCTTTAACTGACGTGATGTGTAGGCAATCACATGTCCATCTTGCATCAACACACATCCAAGGCCAGTCGTGCATGCGTCACTGTAGACCGTATACCCACGATTACTTTGAGGTAACGCCAATACTGGTGCGGAAATCAACCTCTGTTTCAGCTCCTGGAAACTCTTTTCACAGGACTCGGTCCAAATGAATTTGGTACCTTTTCTGGTCAATTTAGTCAATGGTGCTGCTATAACCGAGAAACCCTCAACGAATCTTCGGTAATAGCCAGCTAACCCCAAGAAACTCTGTATCTCTTGTACCGTGGTTGGTCTCTTCCAGTCAATGACGGTCTCAATCTTCTTGGGATCTACTGAAACTCCAGCTCTACTTACCACATTACCCAAGAAAGCAACTTTATCAAACCAGAATTCACACTTGGAGAACTTGGCATAGAGCTAATGTTCCCTCAAGGTCTCTAGCACAATTTTTAAGTGCTCCTCGTGTGCCTGGTGGCTACTTGAGTAAACCAGTATATCTCGATGAAAACAACCACAAACTAGTCCAAGTATTGACGGAATACCTGGTTCATCATGTCCATAAAGACTGCCGGAGCATTGGTAAGCCCAAACGGCATTACCAAGAACTCATATTGCCCGTA
This sequence comes from Dioscorea zingiberensis, assembly GCA_026586065.1. Classification (NCBI taxonomy): domain Eukaryota; kingdom Viridiplantae; phylum Streptophyta; class Magnoliopsida; order Dioscoreales; family Dioscoreaceae; genus Dioscorea; species Dioscorea zingiberensis. Next base: position 15,567,465 of record CM048820.1, on the reverse strand, counting down.
TCTCATACGGAAAGCACTCTTCGGAATATCCGCCTCCTTAATCCTCACTTGATGGTATCCGGATCTCAAGTTAATCTTGGAAAATACTTGAGCTCCCTGTAACTGATCCAATAGGTCATCAATTCTGGGTAAGGGATACTTGTCTTTACAGTCACCTTGTTCAACTCCCTATAATCGATGCACAACCTTAACGACTCGTCTTTCTTCTTGACAAAAAGAACAGGTGCTCCCCAAGGTGACATGCTAGGTCTTATGAAACCTTTATCCAATAACTCTTCCAATTGAGTCTTCAGCTCCTTAAGCTCCGCAGGCCCCATCCGATATGGAGCCTTAGACACAGGAGCCGTTCCCGGAACCAAATCAATGGAGAACTCCAATTCTCTTTATATGGGTAATCCTGGTAACTCTTCTGGAAACACGTCAGGATACTCCCTCACCACGGGTACATCGGAGATTACGATCTCCATACCCTGCTTCGCCTCAGAGATAGAGGCCAAATAACCTATACATCCATCCCCAAGTAACTTTTGAGCCTGGAGAGCTGAAATCTCCTGTACTAGAGAACATGTTTGGCTGCCTTTAAAGGTGAACTCTTCATCTCCCGGCATCCTGAACACAACTCTCTTTCCACGACAGTCTACTACCACGTAAACTGAAGAGAGCCAGTTCATCCCGAGGATCACATCGTAATCCTTCAGGTCCATTACGTGCAAGTTTGCAAGTCATTCCCGCCCCTCTACCACTACTGGGCATGCCGGTACAATCTTCCTTACCAACTTGGCAGCTCCTACCGGGGTGTCTACACTCAACTCCTGGGGTAGTTCTATAGTAGGCAACGTATGTCTTCGTGCAAATCGTGCAGATACGAAAGAGTGTGTGGCTCCAGGATCAAATAAAGTGCAAGCATAGAATGAACTAACAGAAATGGTACCTGCAACAACATCAGCTGATGCCTGAGCTTCCTCAGTCGTCAGATGATAGACCCGTTCATGGGTCATGGGCCTTTGTTGCTGCTGGGCTTGATTTAGGGTGGAAGGCTGTCTTGACGTTGCCTTTCCCTTCTTATCACCACCTTGTGGTCTTGGTGGTGGTCCAACTGATTGTCTGGAAGCTTGTTGTGACCCCTGGGCTCCTCACACCACACTCTGCCCCACTTGGCGCTGAGGACACTGGGCCTTTTGGTGATCCAGACCCAAACATAGATAACATCCTCCAGTTATCCTCGGGCACTGAGACTTCTTATGCGGTCCCTTGCACTTGTAGCACCTTAGGGTTTGGGTCACACTAACTGATGACCCTTTGCCTCGATACGAGGCTGTAGACCTAGTCGGCTTACGATAAGGCCGGTACTTGTTGTCAGGAGGACGTTTCCCAGAACTTTTCCCCGATGATTGGCCCTGGTTGTTAGTCCCCTTGTCCTTTTTCTCCTTCTGGGATGACCCTTGGGCGTCCCCCTGGCAAGAGGCTTTAGTATATTTTGCCCCAGCCACAACTTCAGTGTAGGTCTTACACATGTGGCTAGTCACGATCTTCTTAAGTGATGGCCGGAGTCCGGCCTCAAACTTCATTACCCGACTTTCCTCTATCAGGACCATGTCAAGTAGAAAACGGGCCAATCTGTCAAATTTTGTCTCGTACTGCTCTACAGTAGAGCCTCCCTGAACAAGCTGGGAAAACTGCTGTCCCAGCTGAACCAAGTGTCCCCGTGAGAAATACTTGGCAAAGAGCGCAGTTCTGAATTCTTCCCAAGTCTGGAAGGCCTCACCCTTCCTTAATCTGATCTCTCCAAAGTACCAGTCCTCAGCAGGTCCTTGGAGCATGTAAACGGCGGTTCTGATCTTCTCCGCCTCAGTAGTCTGGAAGACCTCAAAGGTCTTCTCCATTTCCCTTATCCATTGCTCGGCTACGTGGGGATCAGCGGCTCCCTCAAACGGTCGGGGAGAGGGTCTCTTGATCTCCCCTAGTAACCCTCTACTAGACGTGGAGGTGGCTGGTGGAGGTGGTGCTCGCTGCTGTCGAGTCTCTTGAATTAGCCCCAACATTTCCAGCATGAGGTCTAACATGCTCATGGTGGGTACCTCCCCCCTTGGTTCCTGGTCCTCTGCCTGAGGTACCTGTGCATTGGACTGAGCAGGCACCTCCTGCTCCATTTCCATTTCGTCCAGAGGTGGGGGTACCTCCCCATCTTGTGGTTGGGGTACTTCTTCCACAGGCGGTTGTGGCACATCAGCACGACGAGGTCGCCCTCTACTATCCCTACCCCTACATCTACCTCCACGACCTCCACGTGTTTGATTCATGATTCAGCTGTTAAAAATTTCAAGGTTACTTTGTTCCCAACTAGACAAGTGATGATAAAACATACTTTTTATTGAATTTAAAAGCAACAACTAGAGACAACAAGCTGGAAACAAAACATACTGAAAGACATAATGTAAGTAGTTCATACAACATAAATGTTTGTAAGACTACATTTATTCTAACAACAGAATCTAAAACTCAATCTAGGTGATGCTCATCAGGGGACATTGGAGTGTAGTCAACAAAGGGCCGATGTCCTCCTAACCCCTGTGGTCCCCTACTAGGACCCGGTGTACCAAATGGGCAGTAGAAGGCGAGGTGCTCCGTACTGCCACAGCTATGTCACCAGAGAGCAGTGCGTCTACACTCCGCCATGCGGTGTCCATATCCTCCACACCGTCGGCACCATACAATCATGAGAACGATAGGAGACGGACCCACAGCTCTATCCTCAAGCTGTACTCCCAATCTCCGGCGGTAGTCACGAGCTCGACACATACGCCGAGGAGGGATACTCGGGCTCACTATATCCTGTACCAGTGGAACCCTCGGGCTCCTGTCCACTGGACTCTGAGCAACAACCTCGTCTCTCAGTCCACGAACGAGCACAGCAACCGTGGACTGAAGCCTATCAATCTTTCGATTGGTGGCTTCGACCGTCCTCTTCATCTCTGTATGGACCTCTGCAGGATCTGATGAGTCAGCACGGGGTGGTGGAGTGTTCTCACGAACTGACTCCACCTCGTCGTCGGATGAATCCTGACGGTACGAAGGTCCCGATCCTGCAGGTAAAACCAGGCGTCAATCTAATGTACCACTAGCTATACTACCCCAGACCCACACTCAGTCTATGCAACTGGCTAAGGGCATCTACGGTCCTGCTATCTGCTCTATCTAGAGAACTCTCTCTGTACCACTTTAATCTGTCACGCCCCGACCCGGATCCCGGGACCTCGAGCAGTCAACAAACCGGTCGTACTCAAGCAGAGACAAGCTCAACTCAAGTACAGAGCCTATATGTGATAAGCAAATAACAATCCATCATAAAAAAAACAAATTCAAGTTCAAAGGAACATAACGTCATAAGGGTCCATAGGCCCTATAAATAATCTAGTTCCTATGCGGGTCCTACACAAAGTAACAGCTCACAAAATATAAGATAAGGGAGACTCCCAGGCCTCGGACCTCCTATCAACCTTTCCTCAGCTCCACCCCCTAAACCTCAGAATCTGTAGAAGAGAGAAAGAGCAAAACGCATGAGCTTTCGAATGAAAAGCCCAGTAAGTACCCCTGCGGGGTTACAAAGACATAAGTAAACAATATATCGAACAATGAGGTCACAATCCCAAGAAAAATACAATCCTAGGAGTCTACCAGAAACAATCCTAAGGTATGACCCCGGACAACAGAAGCCCTCGAGCTCTGTGATGAGTTTCAAAGAAAACTCAAGGATCACTCCCGGCCAGTATGTCCAGCTACTTGCTGTAAGCACGACCTTCTGGTCGTTCGACCCTCTGATAGCTCTCGAATATGAGCTATTCTACCAAGTAATTATTGGGGAATTTAAAGTGAAAATGAGAGTTTATAATCGAATCAATTATATCTTTGCTCTAAATTCCATTATCTGTTGTGCGAATGACCTGATATGCATTTTTACGATATTTTACACCTGTTTGTGAAGATAAATACTAAAGCAAATGAAATGTATTGCAACAGGTCTATCTGAGCATATCAAAGGTCAACATCGCGATGTCGAGTCTGAGACATCGCGATGTCTAGAGGCATCTGAGCGCTTAAAATCAAAGTTTATCAGATCGCGATGTTCTCTGGGAACATCGCGATGTTACATCGCGATGTCATGAAATGAGCATCGCGATGTCTTCAGCAGTCTGGGGGCACTTAGAAGCTTACATATCAGATCGCGATGTCCTCTGGGACATCGCGACGTCACATCGCGATGTCGCAATCATCACATCGCAATGTCGACTGCGGGACTATAAAAGCTGAGAGAAAGCTAGGGTTGGATCATCTTGGTTGGGGGAGCGGCTGAAAAGCGCAGCTAAGGTCTAGAAGGCGATTTCCAACCCCTTGGAACTGGAAAGCGATCATTTATGAGGGGGATCTTCATTCCTTTATTCTGAATGTTTTGATATATATATATATGGAGCATATGGATGTTTGTTTACTAGTTCTCATTGTTGTTAATGTTTCAATGACAATGGGAGCTTAAACTCTTCATCTAGGGTTGTATTGGATGCTATGATTTGATATTAACTATCTTTGGATTGCTTTTATTTCATTGTATGGATGTGCCTTTGAATCTATTCTTTGTAACCCTCAATTGTTGAAAGACATTGAGTAATATCAACTCCAAGTTCTATGAGACATCTAGACTTGTGAGTATAATAGAGGAATTGGGTGGACGGCGTGACACCGTTGTGGCTTATCACTGAGACATCAGGGTAGGCACTTCCTCGGTAGTGATTAGTTGTTGTCCTATAATGCATCGTTTGTACCATAGACATATGGACATCGGTGCATGATCCTTAGACATAAGGTCTTGTATGATGCACCCGGAGTGCACAGAAGCACATAACTAATCACACATACACCCACTTCTATCTTCAATGGAGTATAGCAATCCTTAGAGAAAAATCCTATACAAATCTAGTATCCTCTACAACCCTAGTCCTTCCTTTGAGAAATTACCCTTCTAATTAAATCATCTGTTCGAACACCAACTCATACTCGACATAAATGTATTACAAAACACACAATTTACATCAACACTCATAATACATCGTTTTATCTAGTTTTTCGTTCACTTCTTCAAGCATAAGAAATCGTCACAGTTCCCTTGGGATTTCGACCTGGTACTCACCGGTTATTACTTGCGGCCACGTATGCTTGCGTGCGGAGGCTTGAGTGCTTGCACTCGTGTCTTTGGGCAAACAAGTTTTTGGCGCCGTTGCCGGGGAACGGAGCCAAATTTATTTTAGTTTGGCTTCGACAAAGTGTGCTTTGTAAGTAATAGATTATTTGTGAATTCGGAATTAAATCTTTTGAGTGTGTGGCTCTTGCATATAGGTACGTAAGCAATGCAGAGGATTCCAACTAAGGTCATTTAGGATGACGATCCCGAGTACAGCAATTGAAGACACAGAGCACACTGACATTGATCCTGATATGATTAATATGATCTAGGGAACACTACAGTTCGATGGACAACCCCATGAGAACCCTTATCAACACATAGATTCTTTCTTGGAACTTAGTGACGTTTGCAATCAAGGAAGGGAACTCTCATCCAGGGTGAGGGCAAGACTTTTTCCATTTTTACTGAAAGGAAACGCAATGGACTGGTATAGATCATTGGCAGTCAGCGAGACAACCACTTGGGAAATGATTCTGAAGTCATTCTGCAGGAAATATTTTCCGTTGCATAAGATTCTTTCTTTTAGAGCAGACATCATTTCATTTACACAAACTTCATCAGAGACCATTAGCGAAGCATGGAGACGGTTCAGAAGGGTTCTCAGAAATTGCCCAGGACATGGGTTCGAATATTGGGTGCAACTCCAACATTTTTATTATGGGTTAAGAATTGAGTCTAAAAAGTTCATAGACATGGCTGCTAGAGGAGCATTCTTAGAAAGGTATGTGTCAGAAGCACTTCTGTTATTCACTGACATTGAACTAAATGAACAGAGCTGGCACCAGGACAGAGGAACATATAAAATCAGTTTAAGAGATGAGGTAGATAGACCAGCAGAGTGGGAAATTGTCAAGGCAGTGGACACACTGGAGAAAAAGTTGGACCGTATGATGGTTGCACTACAGGGGCAAGATAATCAAGAAGGAATCGTCAAGCACCAAAGTAATACCGAACCTCAGCAATTACAGGGAAGGCTAGTGCATGCAGAAGGCGGAATCATTCCAGATTTCCGTGGCGAATGGGCTTACCACATGGACAGTACTGAAAACAGTGTATCAATGGCAAAGTTGGAATGGTACGACGACGTAGAAGAGGACCAGGAGGTAACTGAATCTTCTTGCAGTTATGAGGCAATTGTGAAATCATTTGAAGCACTCAGATCAGAAGATTACCCTCAAACTGTAGCCATTCCATCTTGGGAAGCACCTCCCCATCTGGAATTGAAGCCCCTACCTGAACATTTGAAATACTCTTTTCTGGGAGAAGATGCATCATTGCCTGTCATTATCTCTAGCACACTACCAGTGGAAAAAGAACAACACCTCATCAGGGTGCTGAAACGCCACAAAAAAGCATTGGGATGGTCCCTCAACAACATAAAGGGTATTAGTCCGTCTTTGTGCATGCATAAAATACTCTTACAAGACGGAGCAAAACCCTCAGTTGAACATCAGAGGAGATTAAACCCAGTCAGGAAAAAAGTGGTAACGAAGGAGATTGTGAAATTGTTAGATGCAGGAATTATATACCCTATCTTTGACAGTGCACCGGTCAGTCCCGTTCAATCCGTACCTAAGAAGGGAGGCATTACAGTTGTCACTACTACAGAAAATGAGAGCATAAGCACAAAGACAATTACTGGGTGGAGGATCTGTACGGATTACAGGAAACTCAACAAAGCCACAAGGAAGGATCATTTCCCACTGCCATTTATTGATCAAATGCTGGATAGATTAGCGGGGCAGGAATACTATTGTTTCTTAGATGGGTATTCTGGGTACAATCAAATAGCAATTGCTCCCGAAGATCAAGAGAAGACTACTTTCACATGCCCCTATAGAACATTTGCATTCAGAGGAATGCCCTTTGGATTATGTAATGCTCCTGCAACCTTTCAGAGATGCATGATGGCCATTTTCTCAGACATGATTGAAAAAAGTATGGAGGTATTCATGGACGATTTCTCCGTCTTTGGTGAGTCATATGATCAGTGCTTGGTAAATTTGGAGAAGACCCTAACACGATGTGAAGAAACCAACTTAGTACTGAACTGGGAAAAGTGTCATTTCATGGTGAAAGAAGGAATTGTCTTAGGCCATAAAGTATCTCAGGTAGGTATTGAAGTAGATCGAGCAAAGGTTGAGGTGATTGATAAGCTACCCCCACCCACCTCAGTTAAAGGAATTAGAAGCTTCCTTGGACACGCGGGTTTCTATCGGTGGTTCATAAAGGATTTCTCCTTAATCACCAAACCATTGAGCAAGCTCCTGGAGCTAGATGTCCCCTTCAACTTTGACGACAAGTGTTTGAGGGCATTGAGGAGATCAAGCAAAGGCTCACATCCGCCCCCATCATCATAAACCCAGATTGGGCTCTCCCTTTTGAACTAATGTGTGATGCTAGTGATGTGGCCGTGGGAGCAGTATTGGGACAAAGACATCTTGGAGTATTTCACTCTATTTACTATGCGAGTAAGGCCTTGAATCATGCTCAAGCCAATTACACCACTACTGAGAAATAATTTGATAAGTTCAGAGCTTACTTAATAGGGACAAAAGTTATAGTGCACACAGATCACTCGGCCATTAGATATTTGATGGCAAAGAAAGACACAAAGGCCAGATTGATGTGCTGGGTGCTGCTCTTACAAGAGTTTGATATGGAGGTAAGAGATCGGAAGGGGACAGAAAATCAGGTAGCTGACCACTTATCACGGCTGGAGAGCAATGACCATTGTTCCAACCCCTTGATCATTAAAGAAGTCTTTCCAGATGAACAATTAATGACAGTGAAGACGAATCAGATCCCATGGTATGCGGATGTGGCTAATTATCTTGTCAGCAACCTGATCCCTGAAGGCCTTTCCTATAACCAACGCAAGAAGTTCATGCATGAAGTCAAGCGGTATGTTTGGGATGAACCATATGTATTTCGAGTTGGAGCCGATCAATTAATCCGGAGATGTGTGCCGAAAGAAGAGCAGAAGGGTATCCTAGACCAATGTCACTCATCGCCCTACGGAGGACATTATGCAGGTGATAAAACAGCAGCAAAAATTTTGCAAGCTGGATTCTACTGGCCTACACTATTCAAGGATGCACACCACTTTGCCACTAGTGGTGATCGTTGCCAGCGAACTGGTAGTATTTCTCGCAGGCATGAAATGCCTTTGAGGAATATTCTGGAGGTGGAAGTCTTTGATGTGTGGAGGATTGATTTCATGGGACCCTTTGTGTCATCCTTGAAGAACACATATATTTTGGTGGCAGTTGACTATGTTACCAAGTGGGTGGAGGCCATTGCAGTGCCATCTAGTGATTCACAAACAGTTCTCAAGTTTCTCAAGAAAAACATATTCACTCGATTTGGCACACCTCGAGCTGTTATCAGTAATGGTGGATCACATTTTTGCAACAAAAGTTTCAACAAGCTCTTAGAAAAGTACGGGGTTTCTCACAAGGTCACTTCGCCATATCATCCTTAAGCCAATGGTTAAGCAGAAGTATCAAACCGGGAGATAAAGAAAATTCTAGAGAAAACGGTGTGCCCTTCTCGGAAAGATTGGTCCTTAAGACTAGATGATGCGTTATGGGCATATCGGACAGCATTTAAGACACATCTCGGTCTATCACCCTACCAGTTGGTTTTTGGTAAAGCATATCGCTTGCCAGTGGAGCTAGAGTATAAGACATATTGGGCAATAAAGCAGTTGAATTTGGACCCACAATGCGATGGAGAACGGAGATTGTTACAATTGAATGAACTGGATGAATTTCGGCTTCAGGCGTATGAGAACGCCAAACTCCACAAAGAAAAGGTCAAAAATTGGCATGACCGGCGCATCCTTCATCGTGAATTCACTCCAGGGCAAACTGTATTGTTGTTCAATTTGAGATTGAAGCTTTCCCCGGAAAGCTGAAATCCAGATGGTCCGGACCGTTTCAGGTATCCAAAGTCTTCGATAACGGTGCTTTAGAATTGGAGGATATGACTACCTCACAAACCTTTGTTGTCAACGGCCAACGAGTCAAACCTTATGTTGGGTATCAAGTGGAGCGAGAGAAGACGGCAATGGAACTTCACTCACCGCCGTCAACACCTAGCTAGATTTCAACATCTCCTTAATCAAGTATAATAAAATAAATAAATAAATAAATAAATAAATAAATAAATAAAAAGAAAGACGAGCGCGAGAGAAATTTCAACATCGCGATGTCTCAATCGCGATATCGCAATGTTACCGCAATGACATCGCGATAATAATAATAATAATCAGAGTAATAACATCGCGATGTCTCAGACTCAACATCGCGATGTCGAACACGAACTTATGGTAAAACTGGCCACCGCCAGTAAAACAAAAACCAAATCCCCCATTGTGGTTGCCGGAGGGGCTGCACACGGACTCCATCTCTTCATCTTCCCCTTCGCATTCTACGCTCTCTCATAGCATCTACGTCGGTAAGTACCCTTCTTCCATCTCTTCAGAACGGTGAAGGTATGCCTTGAATCGTTTTGAGCTTTATCAATTCCTATATTTTGCAATAGTGCATTTCGGCGGATTAACCTAAAGCTCTCATTTTTGAATCTCCTCCATTTGATTGCAAGTTCATATCTCACTCAATTGAATGATAAAAAAAAATGCGTCGGATGGTTTGTAAAAATTTTTGGGAAACCCTAGTTTATGGGGAAGTGCTGCCCAAAATTTTAAGAACCTAAAACAAAACTTTAAATTGGCTCACTTGACTTGATTTATTTTGTAGGGAAAAAGGCCTTCCACCAAGAGAACGGCTCACAAGAGTACGGTCACTGCACCATCTCCCGTGCGGCGCCCCAAAAGGCAAAATCGGGTGGACAATGTGGAACCGTCGCCCACCCCGCTAGCTACGGACAGCGCCTTTACCTCTCCCGCCGCTGCCTTGCGCTTCCAGCGTTTAGTAACTAGGGTACCCGTACAAGAGCGAGGGCTCGACTTTAGTGACCCTGCACTCGCGGCTCATCACCATATTATTCATGAGTGGGGGTGGGAGAAATTTTGTGCACAGCCCAAGCCCGCAAATCTTCCAGTTGTGCAGGAGTTTTATGCCAACTTACCTGACTCCACAACGTTTTCAGTGACAGTCCATGGATGCCAGGTGCGCTATGATCCCAGGGCCATCAATCATGTTTTGGGCACCCCAACAGTTCCCAATGAAGGCTACCAAACCTGGCGCAAGGGGCATCTTGACATCCCTTCAATTTTCCAGGCCCTGACCACCCCAGGGGCCACATGGCAGTCTGATAGAGCATCTTGCGATCGCGGGCTCCTCCAGCAGGATGCCCGTGTCTGGCTCTACTTTATCTCAGCCCGCTTGATGCTCGGGCAGTTCACCAGCAAGGTGAACATTGAGCGACTCTGCATAATCTATGCCATCCTTCATAGGATCAAATTTGACGTGGGAAATTTCATCAACTGGAGCATCCGCCAATGTGCGAGTAGCAAGCCCAAAGGTCTGTGGCATCCCTCTCTCATCACTGTTCTTTGCCAGGTAGCACAGGTACCCTTCGATGATGCTGAGTTGAGACTACCTCCCAAGTGCCTAATCGACTCCAGCATAGTGCGTCGGATGGCCCCAAAGCACAAAGCGCAGGCGAGACCTTCATCTTCTACACCAGCGGAGGCTGAGCATACAGACGAGCAGGAGGTACCAGCAGATCCAGAGACTTCGTTACCCCCTACTTCGGTGGACGATCAACTCATATTCTTGACCGCCAAATTCAGTTGGAGGACACCGTCAATCAGGTGCGGGACTCGCAGGCCTTGTTTGCACTGCAGATCCTGGAACTCACCGCACTTGTTCGGGACCGACTTAGGACTTCTCCTGCTGAGCCGCATCAGTCTACTGTGTCTACACCACCGGCCGCGCCCGGATCTGGCCCGGCCAGCTAGGGGAGTCTCTCTTGTCTCTCTTTATAGTACTCCTTCCTGTTTTCTCCATCATCGGGGGCGATGACTTGTTTAAGTTTGGGGGTGATAAATTTAGTGTTGTTTGTGTTTGGAGTTATGTCTGGATGACTATGTTAGGTGCTGACATCCTATTTGTTTTGTGTTGGATATTTTGGTGTGTCACTGCACTTTTGTTATGACTGCATGAAGAGAAACAAATTTCGCTATGGATGCATGCACTATATCACACTCACATTGCACATACTTTTAATAGGCTGATCACTTAATTGTTGACCGCATAGGGCATCATGAACATAGAGAAAGTGCACATATCAAACAAGAGAAATTTTAATCACAGTGCACTGACCCTTGGAAATTTCATATGCATTCTTGACTGACGGAAGCTTAATGATGAACTCTTAGGTGACACATATGCATTAGAGACTTGAATTAGGGTATAGAACTCATGGCAGCTAAGTAACACTCGAAACTTAGGGAAATATGTAGAAATTGAGGGTACAGGTGAGCTCGCATTAAAGTGATTACTTTCTCAAAGTTGAAAAGGAAGTCGGATCCTTCTCAGATGCCCTACCTTTAATATAAGTAAATTGCTACTAAAAAAAAAAAAGAGAGAGAGAGAAGTTCGAGTTCGAACTAATAAATCTTAATAAAGCAAGCACTATAAGATGCGAGCAATAGCCTGCCTCAAGAGTAAGGTCTTCTCGAGTGGAGAGTGGTGAAAATCTAGCTAGAAAGTTGTATGCTTCTAATTCTAGTCCCTCTTGCATGTGTGTATCTCTTTGTTCATCATGAAGCTTAAGCCACTTCATTTCCGAAATTCCTACGCAAAGTCTAATCACGCTGTATGGAAATTCTCTTGTTTGATATGAGCAACTTATTGCCTATGATGTCATATTGCATTGAAGAACACAAGTCGTAGTGATCAACACTAGCTAAATACAATGGCGAAAGATTGCTTGTTTGATATTTAATGTTCATTGCTTGAGGACAAGCAATAATTCAAGTTTGGGGGTGTGATAACTCTCGAATATGAGCTATTCTACCAAGTAATTATTGGGGAATTTAGAGTGAAAATGAGAGTTTATAATCGAATCAATTATATCTTTGCTCTAAATTCCATTATCTGTTGTGCGAATGACCTGATATGCATTTTTACGATATTTTACACCTGTTTGTGAAGATAAATACTAAAGCAAATGAAATGTATTGCAACAGGTCTATCTGAGATATCAAAGGTCAACATCTCGATGTCGAGTCTGAGACATCGCGATGTCTAGAGGCATCTGAGCACTTAAAATCAAAGTTTATCAGATCGAGATGTTCTCTGGGAACATCGCGATGTCACGAAATGAGCATCACGATGTCTTCAGCAGTCTGGGGGCACTTAGAAGCTTACATATCAGATCGCGATGTCCTCGCGATGTCGCAATCATCACATCGCGATGTCAACTGCGGGACTATAAAAGCTGAGAGAAAGCTAGGGTTGGATCATCTTGGTTGGGGGAGCGGCTGAAAAGCGCAGCTAAGGTCTAGAAGGCGATTTCCAGCCCCTTGGAGCTGGAAAGCGATCATTTATGAGGGGGATCTTCATTCCTTTATTCTGAATGTTTTGATACATATATATGGAGCATATGGATGTTTGTTTACTAGTTCTCATTGTTGTTAATGTTTCAATGACAATGGGAGCTTAAACTCTTCATCTAGGGTTGTATTGGATGCTATGATTTGATATTAACTATCTTTGGATTGCTTTTATTTCATTGTATGGATGTGCCTTTGAATCTATTCTTTGTAACCCTCAATTGTTGAAAGACATTGAGTAATATCAACTCCAAGTTCTATGAGACATCTAGACTTGTGAGTATAATAGAGGAATTGGGTGGACGGCGTGACACCGTTGTGGCTTATCACTGAGACATCAGGGTAGGCACTTCCTCGGTAGTGATTAGTTGTTGTCCTATAATGCATCGTTTGTACCATAGACATATGGACATCGGTGCATGATCCTTAGACATAAGGTCTTGTATGATGCACCCGGAGTGCACAGAAGCACATAACTAATCACACATACACCCACTTCTATCTTCAATGGAGTATAGCAATCCTTAGAGAAAAATCCTATACAAATCTAGTATCCTCTACAACCCTAGTCCTTCCTTTGAGAAATTACCCTTCTAATTAAATCATCTGTTCGAACACCAACTCATACTCGACATAAGTTTATTACAAAACACACACTTTACATCAACACTCATAATACATCGTTTTACCTAGTTTTTCGTTCACTTCTTCAAGCATAAGAAATCGTCACCGTTCCCTTGGGATTTCGACCTGGTACTCACCGGTTATTACTTGTGGCCATGTACGCTTGCGTGCGGAGGCTTGAGTGCTTGCACTCGAGTCTTTGGGCAAACACCCTCCGGTCGCAAGTTGGTATAACTACCTCTCATTCGTGTTGACACGGTCAGCGTACCATGCCCACTAACGGGTAAGACCACCAGAGAATCGTCTCTCTGGCAAGGCAGGCAGAAATGTCAGGGGGTCCTGTCCTTGAGCATTCCCCTATGAGAGCCCCCACGCTCCACTGAGTCCGGGCAGTAGACCACAACAAACAGGGATGCCAACATCCCGAAAATTACACACATGCTCAACAGGATTCTAAATAATGACGCATGTATGATATCAATGAAGCATAAGCAAATAAGGCATAAGCAAGACCAAAGAAAAACCTGAAACCGGGTAGGAACGAGGCAAGTGTACTTACCTCTTGTTGGAACTAGAAGTCTTCCTAGTATCCTTTCGAATGTCTTACAACTCCCCAAGAGTATCTGGCATACATAGGCCCTATTAGAGTCAAGATTTCAATAAATCCCTATGTCTCTATTTACACATGCATGCCTACCGTTTCTGTTGGGCCTAGGCCCCCTATCGAGTCATAAAGACCATCTCTCGGGTTATTGGTCCTTATCCTCTGTTTTCATGTCCTTTGGTTGACTCTAGACCCAACTTGGTCAAATCCAGTCAACTCTACTTTATTTGTAGAGTTTAAAACCATAATTGTTCGCCTCTAGTCATCCTAGTTGAATTGGGCCCACCTTTAAGCCCATTAATTAATTTAGCTTACTTGTATCCTTTTCCTCTATCAAAATAATTAATTAAACCCCTTTTAATTAATTATTATAACTGATTTTCGTTTTTATTTCCAATTAAATTCATCAATCGGATTTGATCATCCAAAGTTAACAAGAAAATCGATTAATTCACCTAGATATGATTTATCTAAATATCTTGGTACGAAAATATCGATTTTTCCACCAAATCGATTTAACCGAACCTCTTTCTCAATTTAACTGAATTATTAACTGGTCAATTGACTCCATCTACTATTAGGGCAAAAATAATTGTCACAATAAATTAATTCCCTTTTTAATTTGTCTAACCAAATAATTAGCTAGTTAATTTTCCAATTAACTACCAACTATGATTAACAAACTAATTAAATAAATTTTGTCAATTATCTTACTATGGCTTGACAACTAAATAATTGTCACACTAATTTATTTAATTCTACCCCAACATAGGTATTATTAGATTAATATTGTCACACTATAATAAGAAATAAAAGTCATCATTAATTCATTTTTTTTACAATCCCTTAATTAATATATATAACTATATATATATATATATATATATATATATATATATATATATATATATATATATATATATATATAATTTTTTTTATTTCCCCCTCTATCTTCCCCGACCGAGAGTCACCGGAGGAGTCTACCGGAAAAACCTCTGTAAAACCAGGAAATTTTAGGATAAAATTTCCTAGTTATTAAGTTAAGAAATAGAAAGTCCCAAGATCGTAGACTAATTGAATTTTGGAGGAAATAAATGATTTCTAATTTCTTTAATTATATGGTTAATTAAAAAAGTTCTTGGTATCTAGAATCTATTGGATGATATGTAATTGTAAAATCCACGAATTTCTGGAAATAAATATTTAGTTATTTCCTTGAGGAAAATATTTAAGTTATTTATTTTCCCTGATTAGTGTGGTTGAGGAATTAAATGATTTATTAGAAATCAAATATAAAAAAAAAAAAAAAAAATTATTATTATGGGTCTGTAGGGACCTAATAGTAATTTCGAAAGAAATGAGGACCTTGTAGAAGTTTTCCCTCTCACAGACCTAGACCCAAGTGTAATTTTAAAAGAGCCAGGGACCTCTCATGAATTTTCGTGAGAAAACCCCAATAGAGGAAAAGAACGGCTGAGATTAAATCATCTCACGCCGCGTTAGATCTCGAGGTGTTATAACGGCCAGGAAGAGGCCACGTGGCGAATCCAGAATACATCCATCTGATCGTAGCTGGATACGAGGCAAGAGAGGAGGGCAAACTGGAGATGACCTCACGGTGCGGGTGACCGTGAGTCGTCCATCTCATTGTCACCCATATCACGAGACGCAAGATGGAGATCGGGCCGCTGAACTTCAATCAATCCTGGCGGTTGATCTCGATCGATGTTAGATACGAGGATGAGGGTTTGAACAGCAGCCGTCGATGGTGATCAACAAATCCCCGCCCTCCATCATCGGATGCCGATCTCGAGACAGTCATTTCTTCTCCGTTGCCACCGGCCGCGACCACTACCGGAGTTCACGCTTCCTCGCCCGGCCCGTTACGCCTGAAAACCGAGCGTCGCCCGGCCGGCCGTTCCGAGACGCCGCTTGGCGACTCAGCTTCCTCTCTCTGCCTATAAAAGGAGCCTCTCCCGGAGTAATCAAGCACTGAACAGTGAAGCTCATCGAGAGGGAGTGGTGACCGGAGGGAAGGGAGGAGCTCCACCGTAGAAGCCCGTGCCACCGCAGAGCTCAGCGGCGGGAGTGACTGTCAGGCAGAGAAGGTAGCAGGCAGGGAAGAGAAGACAGGACGCGGGAGGAGGCGCGGCAGGGGATCGCCGGAAAACAGAGCTCTTCCACCGGTGCTGGAGAGCTTGTCGTCAGTACCAGCATTCGTCTCCGATCGCACGGTAAGAGTTCTCTTCCTCCTTAGTCGTAGATAGCATCTCTGCATGCGTAGTTAGTTCGCCGGAGGGTGTGAGCTCGCGGCCGAGCACCTCGAGGAATACCGGCGTTGGGGGCAAGGTTGGCGATGCCCTGGAGGAGCCGGTTGTGCTCGCGGGGCTTCTGGCGATGGAGTCGAGCGTGGGCCGGTGCACAGAACCACCGGAGATGAAGACCGGAGCCGTTGGGTTCTCGGTCGCTCGAATAAGAGAGAAAATAGAGGGAGAAGAGAGAAACGAGAAAGAAGATGGTTTTAAAAAAAATAATAATAATAAATAATAATAATCGTTTATATTATTTTATACATAGGGGTGTGACATTAATTTAAATAATTATTTATTTTTCCTCTTTTATACTCTCTTTTAATGAGAACATTAGTTGGTTATGATTATTAAAAAATGCTAAATAGGGTTATTTAAATGGGGAACTAAGGTCATGTGACAACACATAAAAGTTAATGAAAATATTAACTTAGTGTGACAAGCTTATTGAAATATTAGTTGATTATTTTGACAAATAATAACTAATTAGTTGAGATAGTTGTTGAAGAACTATTGATATGTCACAAATATTTTTAGTAGAAACTATAGAGTTTGATATATTTATTTGTGACATTAAACTTGGATGAGTATGGCTATTATAGTTTGTGTGACAAATTATTAGCACGGTTAATAAATGTAGAAAACTATAGTGAAATATAGTTGAAAAGTTAATTAATCAATGAAATTGATTAAAGGTTAATACCAAGGGTGTGACACATGTTCAATTAACCGATTAAAGGTGTCTAAGTTTGGTGGTTATTATTAAGGAAGGAAATATAAGGTTTTAATAAAAGATTAAAACCTTAGTAATATCTTTATTAATAGTATTAACACTATTAATCAAATAGTTATATAGTTTTCGGTAACTATATGGAACTATGACTATGTGACATGATAATTGAATAATTATTATTATGAAATATGAAATGGGATAATCAGAAATTAACTAATTTCTTAAATTCGGATAAATCGGTGAGTGATGTAAAATATTTAGTAAAGAAACTAAATGACCAAAAAGCCCTTTAGGGGACTAAGGTCAACATAAGCGGTGCAATGGGCTTGAAATGGGACCAACTTATCTAGAGTTGACCTGGTAAGGCCCAAATGAATCTACAAGTCAACTAAGGGCTACTGAACCAGGGATAAGGACTGGTAACCCGAGATGGTCCCTAGGACCCGTTAGTGGGCCTAAGCCCAATGAGGCGATAGGCATGCATGGTCATATAGAGAGACGGAAATTATTGGACAATAACTCTAACGAACCACTATATGCCGGATACTCTCGGGGGAGGCGTAAAGGCATTTCTAAGGAGACCGTGAAGACAATTAGTCTCTTTAGAGGTAAGTTCACTTGCCTAGTTTCCACCCGTGCTGGATTTCTTGGACTTTCTATGTATTCTTCATACATGCACTGTTGTTGCCATACATGCTGTTCTTATCAGTTCTTGAATCCTGTTAAGCATGTACGCTTGTTTACGGGACGTTGGTGTCCCTATTTGCTATGTTCTACTGCCCGGACTCAGTGGAGCTAGGGAAGCTCCAATTTTGGGAATGTTCAGGGATAGGACCCCCCTGACTTTTCCTGTCAGCCCTACCAGAGAAACAAATCTCTGGAGGTCTCACCTGTCAGTGGGCATGGTACACTGACCGTGTTAACACGAAGAAGAGGTAGTTCTACCGATCTTTTGACTGGAGAGTCAAACGACCATCTAGGTAAATAAATATATCCAAAAAGCTGGACATCTTGGTAGGGAGTAAACTCGAAGTTCTCTTAGAACTCACTACAGAGCCCGAGGGCTTTTGTAGCAGGAGTCGTACCCTTGACTTGTTTGTGGTAGACTCCTAGGACTTTGTTGTTGATTCTATGATCCTGTTGACTGTCATTTTTATTTTTTTTTGACACTGTGACCTGCAGGGGTACTTACTGAGCTTTCCCTTCGAAAGCTCACGTGTTTTCTCTCTTTTTTCCTCCTTTTACAGATTCCGAGGTTTAGAGGGGAAGAAGCTTGAGGAGAAGGACTCCGGGAGACCAAGGTTTATAGGAGTCTCAGTTATCTTTATTTTCTATGAACTTTGTTTTTTGTAGGACCCGTATAGGGACCAGACTTTTATAGGGCCTATGGACCCTAATGACTCTATGTTCTTATGAACTTGAGTTTGTGTATATTTATGGATTGTTATCTGCTTATCACATTTTTAGGCCTTGTATTGGAGTTGAGTTATCTCTTCTTTAATACGGTAGGTCTGATGACGATGCTTTCGAGGTCCCGGATCCGGGTCGGGCGCTGATTAAAGTGGTATCGAGAGAGTTCTCTAGATAGAGCGGATAGCGGACCCTAGATGCCCTTAGCTAGTTGCTTAGGCGAGTGCGGGGTGGGGTAGTATAAATAGTGGTACACTAGATTGACACCCGGTTCACTTGCGGATGATGTCGGGACCATCGTATCGCGTGATTCGTCCGACGCGATGAGGTGGAGTCCGTCAGAGAACACTCCACCACCTGTGAGCCACTCATCCGAGCCCGGCGAGGTCCTCGCCGAGATGAGGAGGACATTGGAAGCCACCAACCGAAAGGTTGACAGGCTTCAGACTACAGTTACCATGTTGGTCCAGGGACTTAGGGACCACATCGCTATGCAGAGGTCTGTAGGACCCAGGGTTCCTTTAGCACAGGAGATCGTAAGCCCTAGTATTCCACCACGGCGCGTGTGTAGAGCCCGTGACTACCGCCGTGCATTGGGGGTTCAGATTAGAGAGAGAGCTGCAGGACCATCTCCTGCCGTCCTCGGGGATCTCACCGCCGTCGATGTGGAGTATATGGGCAATCGTATGGCCAGTGTAGGCGCCACGCCCTCCTCGTGCCGCAGCTGTGGCAGTCGGGAGCATCTAGCTTTTTACTGTCCATCTGGTGCGCCAGGACCTAGCAGGGGACCGCAGGGGACTGGAGGACATCGACCACTTACGACTACACCCCACTGTCACCCGACGAGCATCACCTGGACTGAGTTCTAGTTTTAGTTACTAGAATAATCGTAGTCTTACAAACTTATGTGTTGTGTGAACTACCTGATTATGTCTCTTTATGTCTGTCGTATTAGCATGTTGACTCTAGTTGTTGTTTTTTGAAATGAATAAAAATATG
The DNA here is from genome assembly GCA_026586065.1 of Dioscorea zingiberensis. Classification (NCBI taxonomy): domain Eukaryota; kingdom Viridiplantae; phylum Streptophyta; class Magnoliopsida; order Dioscoreales; family Dioscoreaceae; genus Dioscorea; species Dioscorea zingiberensis. The sequence goes on along the minus strand of CM048820.1, from coordinate 15,548,022 downwards.
TTTTTATCATCACATGACTTTCTGGAAATAAAAGTAACCATGTAATCCTTATACAGTTAAACAATGGAACACTTGCGTGGAGGACGAGGTGGTAGGGGAAGAGGAAGGGGAAGGCGAGGGCGACCTCGTCGTACCGAAATGCCACAGCCTCCTAGGGAGGAGGAAGTCCCTCAACCGCAGGGTGGGGAGGTACCCCCGCCTGTGGACGAAATGGAAGTTGAGCAGGAGGTGCCTGCTCAATCTAATGCTCAGGCGCCTCAAGACGAGGGCCAAAACCCAAGGGGGGAGGTACCCCCCATGAGCATGATGGAACTGATGAGGGAGATGTTGGGTTTAATCCGGGGAGACCCGGCAAAGAATGTGCACCACCTCCGCTGCCCGCCCCACGGCAAGTAGAGGATGACTTGGGGAGATTAAGAGACCCTCTCCCCGACCGTTCGAAGTGGCTGCCGATCCCCATGTTGCTGAACAATGGATCCGTGAGATGGAGAAGACTTTCGAGGTCTTCCAAACTTCTGAGGCGGAGAAGATTAGGACCGCCGTGTACATGCTCCAAGGACCTGCTGAAGATTGGTACTTTGGAGAAATAAGACTGAGGAAGGGTGAGGCCTTCCAGACTTGGGAAGAATTCCGGACTGCATTCTTCGCCAAGTATTTCTCGAGAGGACATCTGGTACAGCTTGGACAACAATTCTCCCAGCTTGTTCAAGGAGGCTCCACGGTGGAGCAATATGAAACTGAGTTTGACCGGTTGGCTCGCTTCCTTCCTGATATGGTACCGACGGAAGAGAGCCGAGTGATGAAATTTGAGGCCGGACTGCGGCCATCACTAAAGAAGATTTTGACTAGTCACATGTGCAAGACCTATACGGAGGTAGTGGCTAGGGCTAAATATACTGAGGCTTCTTGTCAAGGGGACGCCCAGGGGTCGTCCCAGAAAGATAAAAAGGATAAAGGGGCTAACAGCCAGGGCCAATCATCGGGAAAGAGCTCTGGTAAGCGTAGGCCCGACAACAAGTATCGACCCTATGGGAAGCCGACCAGGTCTACAGCCTCATCTGGAGGTAAAGGGTCTTCTGCCAGCGTGACCCAGAACATTAAGTGCTTTGAATGCAAGGGACCACATAAGAGGTCCCAATGCCCTAGAATAACAGGAGGGTGTTATTTCTGTTTGGCCTTGGATCACCAAAAGGCCCAATGTCCCCAGCGTCAATCAGGACAAAGTGTGGTAGGGCGAAACCAGGGATCTCAACAAGCTTCCCGACAATCTGTTGGACCGCCACCAAGACCTCAAGGTGGGGATAAGAAAGGGAAGGCGACCTCAGGACAACCTTCTACTCAAAACCAACCCCAACAGCAGCAGAGGCCAATGACCCATGGTCGGGTCTACCATCTGACAACTGAGGAAGCTTCGAGGCATGGCCGGATGTCGTGGCGAGTACCATTTCAGTTAGTTCTTTCTATGCCTGCACTTTATTTGATCCTGGAGCCACACACTCCTTCGTATCTGCACGATTTGCACGAAAGCATACACTGCCTACTATAGATCTACCCAAGGATTTGTGTGTAGACACCCCGGTAGGAACTGCCATGATAGTAAGAAGGATGGTACCGGCATGTCCTATAATGATTGAGGGGCGGAGATTACTTGCAAACCTGCATGTAATGGACCTGAAGGATTACGATGTGATCCTCGGGATGGACTGGCTCTCTTCAGTTTACGCAGTGGTAGACTGTCGAGGGAAGAGAGTTGTGTTTAAGATGCCGGAAGGAGAGGAATTTACTTTTAAAGGCAGCCACACCTGTTCCTTAGTACAGGAGATCTCAGCTCTCCAGGTTCGGAAGCTCCTTAGGGGCGGGTGTATAGGCTACTTGGCTTCTGTTTCTGAGATGAAGAAGGATAAGGAGATTGTAGTCTCAGGTGTACCGGTAGTAAGGGAGTACCCTGACGTGTTTCCGGAAGAGTTACCGGGACTACCCCCGGTAAGGGAATTGGAGTTTTCCATTGATTTGGTACCGGGAACAGCTCCTGTGTCTAAGGCTCCTTATCGGATGGCGCCTGCGGAACTTAAGGAATTGAAGACCCAACTAGAGGAATTGTTGGATAAAGGTTTTATTAGACCTAGCATGTCACCTTGGGGAGCACCTGTTCTTTTCGTCAAGAAGAAAGACGGGTCGCTGAGGTTGTGCATTGATTATCGGGAGTTAAATAAGGTGACTGTAAAGAATAAATATCCTCTACCAAGAATTGATGACTTACTGGATCAGTTACAGGGAGCTCAAGTCTTTTCTAAGATCGACTTGAGATCTGGGTATCATCAAGTGAGGATTAAGGAGACGGATATCCCGAAGAGTGCTTTCCGTACTAGATACGGGCACTACGAGTTTCTTGTAATGCCGTTTGGGCTTACCAATGCCCCGGCAGTCTTTATGGATATGATGAACCGGGTATTCCATCAATATTTGGACCAATTTGTGGTAGTCTTCATCGACGACATATTGGTTTACTCAAGAAGCCACCAAGCCCATGAGGAGCACATAAGAATAGTGCTAGAGACCTTGAGGGAACACCAGCTTTACGCAAAGTTCTCCAAGTGTGATTTTTGGTTGGAAAGTGTAGCTTTCTTGGGCCATGTAGTAAGTGGAGCTGGAGTTTCAGTAGATCCCAAGAAAATTGAAGCCGTTGTGGAATGGAAAAGACCAACAACGGTACGGGAGATACGGAGTTTCCTGGGATTAGCTGGTTATTACCGGAGATTCGTTGAGGGTTTCTCGGTTTTAGCTGCACCGCTAACCAAGTTGACCAGGAAGGGTACCAAATTTATTTGGACAGACTCCTGTGAAAAGAGTTTCCAGGAGTTGAAACAGAGGTTGATATCAGCTCCAGTATTGGCACTACCACAAAGCGATCATGGGTATACGATCTACAGCGACGCTTGCAAGACTGGCCTTGGATGTGTGTTGATGCAAGATGGGCGCGTGATTGCTTATGCATCACGACAATTAAAACCTTTCGAGGAGAACTACCCTACACACGATCTTGAGTTAGCAGCGATCGTGTTTGCCCTAAAGATCTGGCGACATTTCCTCTACGGTGTACCATGCGAGATTTACACCGATCACAAGAGCCTCAAATACATATTCACACAGAAGGAATTGAATATGAGACAGCGGCGATGGTTAGAGCTAATCAAGGACTATGATCTCAGTGTCCATTACCACCCGGGCAAGGCGAACGTGGTGGCAGATGCACTGAGTAGGAAGTCTGGATATGGAGTTGCCGCTATGTTAACAACTCAGAGGCCGCTATTAGAGGATATGAGGAGGCTCAACTTAGAGGTCGTATTGCCTACAATGGATGTCACATTGGCCAGTTTGCATATCCGACCCTCATTATTGGAAAGAATCAGGGTTGCCCAAGGGCAAGATCTTGAATTGGAGGAGATCAAAGAACACATAGGCAATGAGGAACCAACGCGGTTCAGAGTCCATGAAGATGGCACTCTTAGATTCGATGAAAGGATTTGTATACCCAATGTCCCTGAGATTAGAAGGGAGATTCTGGAAGAAGCCCACTATTCGGGCTACAATATTCACCCTGGAGGTACCAAGATGTACAGAGGGTTGAAGGACCACTTCTGGTGGAAGGGGATGAAGCGAGATATTCTTGAAGTTCGTGGCTAAATGCATCACCGCCGAGATGGTGAAGGCGGAACACCGTAGCCCGGCAGGAATGTTACAACCCTTACCCATTCCGGAGTGGAAATGGGAGCACATTAACATGGATTTTGTAACAGGGCTGCCACGTACTCAAAGAGGCCATGAATCGATCTGGGTTATAGTGGATCGGCTGACTAAGTCGGCCCACTTTATACCGTTAAGGACGGGAGCATCCTTGGAAAAGTTGGCCCAATTATATATAGATCAGATCGTCAGATTACATGGGGTACCGGTGACGATCACCTCTGATCGAGACACTCGGTTTGTCTCTAGATTCTGGGAGAGTTTGCATACCGCTTTGGGCACAGGATTAGCATTCAAAGACACCTTTTCACCCTGCAATCGATGGATAGATGCAGAAAGGACCATCCAGGTGTTAGAGGACATGCTGAGGGCATTTGCGATAGATTTTATAGGGTCTTGGGATGAACGCCTAAGTTTGATAGAATTTGCCTATAACAACAGCTACTGTGCAAGCATTAAGATGGCCCGTATGAGGCACTCTATGGGAGGAAGTGCGAACTCCCATTTGTTGGGGAGATGTGGGAGAAAGGAAGTCGGTAGGCGAGGCGACACTTAAGCAACCTGATTTTGTAAGACAAAGCGGAGGAACATGTCAAAATGATCGTGGAGCGACTCCAGTACGCCCAGAAGCGGACAAAAGAGTTATCTTGGACCGAAAAAGATCTAATCGGGGAATTTCAAGTGGGGACTTGGTATTCCTAAAAAGTGTCACCTATGAAAGGGGTGGTAAGGTTTGGACGACGTGGAAAACTTGCCCCGGTATATTGGACCTTTTGAGATATTGGGCGCATTGGGCGGTGGCATATAGGCGGCTTTACCTCAGGATCTCGCTCAGGTTCACACGATGTCTTCCACATCTCAATGTTGAAGAAGTGCATTCGTGATCCCACCAGGGTGATTCCTCAGGTTCCGGTGGAAGTCCAAGAGGATATGTCCTACGAGGAACGCCCAGTAGCTATTTTGGGCCGAGAAAACAAGCAGTTAAGGAATAGAACTATTCCTTTAATTAAGGTGAAGTGGAGTAACCACACTGAGCGAGAAGCTACCTGGGAACGTGAGGAGGATATGAGGCAGCGTTACCCCGAGTTGTTTGTATGAAGTATAAACGGCGTTGAAATTTCGGGGACGAAATTTTTGTAAGGGGGGAGGATTGTAAAATCCACGAATTTCTGGAAATAAATATTTAGTTATTTCCTTGAGGAAAATATTTAAGTTATTTATTTTCCCTGATTAGTGTGGTTGAGGAATTAAATGATTTATTAGAAATCAAATATAAAAAAAAAAAAAAAAAATTATTATTATGGGTCTGTAGGGACCTAATAGTAATTTCGAAAGAAATGAGGACCTTGTAGAAGTTTTCCCTCTCACAGACCTAGACCCAAGTGTAATTTTAAAAGAGCCAGGGACCTCTCATGAATTTTCGTGAGAGAAAACCCCAATAGAGGAAAAGAACGGCTGAGATTAAATCATCTCACGCCGCGTTAGATCTCGAGGTGTTATAACGGCCAGGAAGAGGCCACGTGGCGAATCCAGAATACATCCATCTGATCGTAGCTGGATACGAGGCAAGAGAGGAGGGCAAACTGGAGATGACCTCACGGTGCGGGTGACCGTGAGTCGTCCATCTCATTGTCACCCATATCTCGAGACGCAAGATGGAGATCGGGCCGCTGAACTTCAATCAATCCTGGCGGTTGATCTCGATCGATGTTAGATACGAGGATGAGGGTTTGAACAGCAGCCGTCGATGGTGATCAACAAATCCCCGCCCTCCATCATCGGATGCCGATCTCGAGACAGTCATTTCTTCTCCGTTGCCACCGGCCGCGACCACTACCGGGAGTTACGCTTCCTCGCCGGCCGTTACGCACGCGAAAACCGAACGTCGCCGGCCGACCGTTCCGAGACGCACGCGAGCGACTCAGCTTCCTCTCTCTGCCTATAAAAGGAGCCTCTCCCGGAGTAATCAAGCACTGAACAGTGAAGCTCATCGAGAGGGAGTGGTGACCGGAGGGAAGGGAGGAGCTCCACCGTAGAAGCCCGTGCCACCGCAGAGCTCAGCGGCGGGAGTGACTGTCAGGCAGAGAAGGTAGCAGGCAGGGAAGAGAAGACAGGACGCGGGAGGAGACGCGGCAGGGGATCGCCGGAAAACAGAGCTCTTCCACCGGTGCTGGAGAGCTTGTCGCCGCATCAAAGATTCGTCTCCGATCGCACGGTAAGAGTTCTCTTCCTCCTTAGTCGTAGATAGCATCTCTGCATGCGTAGTTAGTTCGCCGGAGGGTGTGAGCTCGCGGCCGAGCACCTCGAGGAATACCGGCGTTGGGGGCAAGGTTGGCGATGCCCTGGAGGAGCCGGTTGTGGTCGCGGGGCTTCTGGCGATGGAGGTCGAGCGTGGGCCGGTGCACAGAACCACCGGAGATGAAGACCGGAGCCGTTGGGTTCTCGGTCGCTCGAATAAGAGAGAAAATAGAGGGAGAAGAGAGAAACGAGAAAGAAGATGGTTTTAAAAAAAATAATAATAATAAATAATAATAATCGTTTATATTATTTTATACATAGGGGTGTGACATTAATTTAAATAATTATTTATTTTCCTCTCTTATACTCTCTTTTAATGAGAACATTAGTTGGTTATGATTATTAAAAAAAAAATGCTAAATAGGGTATTTAAATGGGGAACTAAGGTCATGTGACAACACATAAAAGTTAATGAAAATATTAACTTAGTGTGACAAGCTTATTGAAATATTAGTTGATTATTTTGACAAATAATAACTAATTAGTTGAGATAGTTGTTGAAGAACTATTGATATGTCACAAATATTTTTAGTAGAAACTATAGAGTTTGATATATTTATTTGTGACATTAAACTTGGATGAGTATGGCTATTATAGTTTGTGTGACAAATTATTAGCACGGTTAATAAATGTGAAAACTATAGTGAAATATAGTTGAAAAGTTAATTAATCAATGAAATTGATTAAAGGTTAATACCAAGGGTGTGACACATGTTCAATTAACCGATTAAAGGTGTCTAAGTTTGGTGGTTATTATTAAGGAAGGAAATATAAGGTTTTAATAAAAGATTAAAACCTTAGTAATATCTTTATTAATAGTATTAACACTATTAATCAAATAGTTATATAGTTTTCGGTAACTATATGGAACTATGACTATGTGACATGATAATTGAATAATTATTATTATGAAATATGAAATGGGATAATCGAAATTAACTAATTTCTTAAATTGGATAAATCGGTGAGTGATGTAAAATATTTAGTAAAGAAACTAAATGACCAAAAAGCCCTTTAGGGGACTAAGGTCAACATAAGCGGTGCAATGGGTTTGAAATGGGACCAACTTATCTAGAGTTGACCTGGTAAGGCCCAAATGAATCTACAAGTCAACTAAGGGCTACTGAACCAGGGATAAGGACTGGTAACCTGAGAGATGGTCCCTAGGACCCGTTAGTGGGCCTAAGCCCAACAGGCTTATAGGTACATGCATGGTCGTATATAGAGGCGGAAATTATTGGACAATAACTCTAACGAACCACTATATGCCAGATACTCTCAGGGGAGACGTAAGGCATTTCTAAGGAGACCAGGAAGACAGTTAGTCTCTTTAGAGGTAAGTTCACTTGCCTAGTTTCCACCCGGTAACGGGATTTCTTGGACTTTCTATGTATTCTTCATACATGCACTGTTGTTGCCATACATGCTGTTCTTATCAGTTCTTGAATCCTGTTAAGCATGTACGCTTGTTTACGGGACGTTGGTGTCCCTATTTGCTATGTTCTACTGCCCGGACTCAGTGGAGCTAGGGAAGCTCCAATTTTGGGAATGTTCAGGGATAGGACCCCCCTGACTTTTCCTGTCAGCCCTACCAGAGAAACAAATCTCTGGAGGTCTCACCTGTCAGTGGGCATGGTACACTGACCGTGTTAACACGAAGAAGAGGTAGTTCTACCGATCTTTTGACTGGAGAGTCAAACGACCATCTAGGTCGTAAATATATCCAAAAAACTGGACATCTTGGTAGGGAGTAAACTCGAAGTTCTCTTAGAACTCACTCTGAGAGCCCGAGGGCTTTTGTAGCGTGAGTCGCATTACCTTTGACTTGTTTGTGGTAGACTCCTAGGACTTTGTTGTTGATTCTATGATCCTGTTGACTGTCATTTTTATTTTGATGACACTGTGACCTGCAGGGGTACTTACTGAGCTTTCCCTTCGAAAGCTCACGTGTTTTCTCTCTTTTCCTCCTTTTACAGATTCCGAGGTTTAGAGGGGAAGAAGCTTGAGGAGAAGGACTCCGGGAGACCAAGGTTTATAGGAGTCTCAGTTATCTTTATTTTCTATGAACTTTGTTATTTGTAGGACCCATTATAGGGACTGTGACTTTTATAGGGCCTATGGACCCTAATGACTCTATGTTCTTATGAACTTGAGTTTGTGTATATTTATGGATTGTTATCCGCTTATCACATTTTTAGGCCTTGTATTGGAGTTGAGTTATCTCTTCTTTAATACGGTAGGTGCTGACGCGTGCTTTCGAGGTCCCGGATCCGGGTGGAGATTCTGATTAAAGTGGTATCGAGAGAGTTCTCTAGATAGAGCGGATAGCGTAACCCTAGATGCCCTTAGCTAGTTGCTTAGACTGAGTGCGGGACTGGGGTAGTATAAATAGTGGTACACTAGATTGACACCCGGTTCACTTGCAGGATGTCGGGACCATCGTACCGTGATTCGTCCGACGATGAGGTGGAGTCTGTCCGAGAGAACACTCCACCACCCAGAGCTGACTCATCCGAGCCCGCTGAGGTCCTCGCCGAGATGAGGAGGACATTGGAAGCCACCAACCGAAAGGTTGACAGGCTTCAGACTACAGTTACCATGTTGGTCCAGGGACTTAGGGACCACATCGCTATGCAGAGGTCTGTAGGACCCAGGGTTCCTTTAGCACAGGAGATCGTAAGCCCTAGTATTCCACCACGGCGCGTGTGTAGAGCCCGTGACTACCGCCGTGCATTGGGGGTTCAGATTAGAGAGAGAGCTGCAGGACCATCTCCTGCCGTTCTCAGGATCTCACGGTGCCGTCGATGTGGAGTATATGGGCACTGTATGACGGAGTGTAGGCGCCCTGCCCTCACAGTGCAGCAATGTGGCGGTCCGGGAGCATCTAGCTTTTATCCATCATCCGTGCGCCCGGGACCTAGAGGACCTTGAGGACCGCAGGGGACTGGAGGACATCGACCCTGCCCTGACTACACCCCACTGTCACCCGACGAGCATCACCTGGACTGAGTTCTAGTTTTAGTTACTAGAATAATCGTAGTCTTACAAACTTATGTGTTGTATGAACTACCTGATTATGTCTCTTTATGTCTGTCGTATTAGCATGTTGACTCTAGTTGTTGTTTTTGAAATGAATAAAAATATGTTTTTATCATCACATGACTTTCTGGAAATAAAAGTAACCATGTAATCCTTATACAGTTAAACAATGGAACACTTGCGTGGAGGACGAGGTGGTAGGGGAAGAGGAAGGGGAAGGCGAGGGCGACCTGCCGTAAATGCGAAATGCCACGACCTCCTAGGGAGGAGGAAGTCCCTCAACCGCAGGTGGGGAGATACCCCACTGTGGGCCGAAATGGAAGTTGAGCAGAGGTGCACACTCAATCTAATGCTCGGCGCCTCAAGGCGAGGGCCAAAACCCAAGGGGAGGTACCCCCCATGAGCATATGGATCTGATGAGGGAGATGTTGGGTTTAATCCAGGAGACCCGACAGCAACGTGCACCACCTCCGTCGTCTGCCCCCACGTCAAGTAGAGGATTACTTGGGGAGATTAAGAGACCCTCTCCCCGACCTTTCGAAGGGGCTGCCGATCCCCATGTTGCTGAACAATGGATCCGTGAGATGGAGAAGACTTTCGAGGTCTTCCAAACTTCTGAGGCGGAGAAGATTAGGACCGCCGTGTACATGCTCCAAGGACCTGCTGAAGATTGGTACTTTGGAGAAATAAGACTGAGGAAGGGTGAGGCCTTCCAGACTTGGGAAGAATTCCGGACTGCATTCTTCGCCAAGTATTTCTCGAGAGGACATCTGGTACAGCTTGGACAACAATTCTCCCAGCTTGTTCAAGGAGGCTCCACGGTGGAGCAATATGAAACGGAGTTTGACCGGTTGGCTCGCTTCCTTCCTGATATGGTACCGACGGAAGAGAGCCGAGTGATGAAATTTGAGGCCGGACTGCGGCCATCACTAAAGAAGATTTTGACTAGTCACATGTGCAAGACCTATACGGAGGTAGTGGCTAGGGCTAAATATCAGGAGGCTTCTTGTCAAGGGGACGCCCAGGAGTCGTCCCAGAAAGATAAAAAGGATAAAGGGGCTAACAGCCAGGGCCAATCATCGGGAAAGAGCTCTGGTAAGCGTAGGCCCGACAACAAGTATCGACCCTATGGGAAGCCGACCAGGTCTACAGCCTCATCTGGAGGTAAAGGGTCTTCTGCCAGCGTGACCCAGAACATTAAGTGCTTTGAATGCAAGGGACCACATAAGAGGTCCCAATGCCCTAGAATAACAGGAGGGTGTTATTTCTGTTTGGCCTTGGATCACCAAAAGGCCCAATGTCCCCAGCGTCAATCAGGACAAAGTGTGGTAGGGGGAAACCAGGGATCTCAACAAGCTTCCCGACAATCTGTTGGACCGCCACCAAGACCTCAAGGTGGGGATAAGAAAGGGAAGGCGACCTCAGGACAACCTTCTACTCAAAACCAACCCCAACAGCAGCAGAGGCCAATGACCCATGGTCGGGTCTACCATCTGACAACTGAGGAAGCTCAGGCATCGGCAGATGTCGTGGCAGGTACCATTTCAGTTAGTTCTTTCTATGCCTGCACTTTATTTGATCCTGGAGCCACACACTCCTTCGTATCTGCACGATTTGCACGAAAGCATACACTGCCTACTATAGATCTACCCAAGGATTTGTGTGTAGACACCCCGGTAGGAACTGCCATGATAGTAAGAAGGATGGTACCGGCATGTCCTATAATGATTGAGGGGCGGAGATTACTTGCAAACCTGCATGTAATGGACCTGAAGGATTACGATGTGATCCTCGGGATGGACTGGCTCTCTTCAGTTTACGCAGTGGTAGACTGTCGAGGGAAGAGAGTTGTGTTTAAGATGCCGGAAGGAGAGGAATTTACTTTTAAAGGCAGCCACACCTGTTCCTTAGTACAGGAGATCTCAGCTCTCCAGGTTCGGAAGCTCCTTAGGGGCGGGTGTATAGGCTACTTGGCTTCTGTTTCTGAGATGAAGAAGGATAAGGAGATTGTAGTCTCAGGTGTACCGGTAGTAAGGGAGTACCCTGACGTGTTTCCGGAAGAGTTACCGGGACTACCCCCGTTAAGGGAATTGGAGTTTTCCATTGATTTGGTACCGGGAACAGCTCCTGTGTCTAAGGCTCCTTATCGGATGGCGCCTGCGGAACTTAAGGAATTGAAAACCCAACTAGAGGAATTGTTGGATAAAGGTTTTATTAGACCTAGCATGTCACCTTGGGGAGCACACGCTCTTTTTAAGTCAAGAAGAAAGACGGGTCACGAGGTTGTGCATTGATTATCTGGGAGTTAAATAAGGTGGATCAGAAGAATAAATATCCTCTACCAAGAATTGATGACTTCTTTGGATCGATTCTGAGGGAGCTCAAGTCTTTTCTAAGATCGACTTGAGATCTGGGTATCATCAAGTGAGGATTAAGGAGACGGATATCCCGAAGAGTGCTTTCCGTACTAGATACGGGCACTACGAGTTTCTTGTAATGCCGTTTGGGCTTACCAATGCCCCGGCAGTCTTTATGGATATGATGAACCGGGTATTTCGTCAATATTTGGACCAATTTGTGGTAGTCTTCATCGACGACATCTTGGTTTATTCAAGAAGCCACCAGGCCCATGAGGAGCACATAAGAATAGTGCTAGAGACCTTGAGGGAACACCATCTTTACGCGAAAGTTCTCCAAGTGTGATTTTTGGTTGGAAAGTGTAGCTTTCTTGGGCCATGTAGTAAGTGGAGCTGGAGTTTCCAGTAGATCCCAAGAAATTGAAGCCGCTGTGGAATGGAAAAGACCAACAACGGTGCGGAGAATCTGAGTTTCACAGGATTAGCCGGTTATTACAGGAGATTACGTTGAGAGTTTCTCGGTTTTAGCTGCACCGCTAACCAAGTTGACCAGGAAGGGTACCAAATTTATTTGGACTGACCTCTTGTGAAAAGAGTTTCAGGAGTTGAAACAGAGGTTGATATCAGCTCCAGTATTGGCACTACCACAAAGCGATCATGGGTATACGATCTACAGCGACGCTTGCAAGACTGGCCTTGGATGTGTGTTGATGCAAGATGGGCGCGTGATTGCTTATGCATCACGACAATTAAAACCTTTCGAGGAGAACTACCCTACACACGATCTTGAGTTGGCAGCGATCGTGTTTGCCCTAAAGATCTGGCGACATTTCCTCTACGGTGTACCATGCGAGATTTACACCGATCACAAGAGCCTCAAATACATATTCACACAGAAGGAATTGAATATGAGACAGCGGCGATGGTTAGAGCTAATCAAGGACTATGATCTCAGTGTCCATTACCACCCGGGCAAGGCGAACGTGGTGGCAGATGCACTGAGTAGGAAGTCTGGATATGGAGTTGCCGCTATGTTAACAACCCAGAGGCCGCTATTAGAGGATATGAGGAGGCTCAACTTAGAGGTCGTATTGCCTACAATGGATGTCACATTGGCCAGTTTGCATATCCGACCCTCATTATTGGAAAGAATCAGGGTTGCCCAAGGGCAAGATCTTGAATTGGAGGAGATCAAAGAACACATAGGCAATGAGGAACCAACGCGGTTCAGAGTCCATGAAGATGGCACTCTTAGATTCGATGAAAGGATTTGTATACCCAATGTCCCTGAGATTAGAAGGGAGATTCTGGAAGAAGCCCACTATTCGGGCTACAATATTCACCCTGGAGGTACCAAGATGTACAGAGGGTTGAAGGACCACTTCTGGTGGAAGGGGATGAAGCGAGATGTTGCTGAGTTCGTGGCTAAATGCATCACCTGTCAGATGGTGAAGGCGGAACACCAGAAGCCGGCAGGAATGTTACAACCCTTACCCATTCCGGAGTGGAAATGGGAGCACATTAACATGGATTTTGTAACAGGGCTGCCACGTACTCAAAGAGGCCATGAATCGATCTGGGTTATAGTGGATCGGCTGACTAAGTCGGCCCACTTTATACCGTTAAGGACGGGAGCATCCTTGGAAAAGTTGGCCCAATTATATATAGATCAGATCGTCAGATTACATGGGGTACCGGTGACGATCACCTCTGATCGAGACACTCGGTTTGTCTCTAGATTCTGGGAGAGTTTGCATACCGCTTTGGGCACAGGATTAGCATTCAGCACAGCTTTTCACCCACAGACCGATGGATAGTCTGAAAGGACCATCCAGGTGTTAGAGGACATGCTGAGGGCATGTGCGATAGATTTTATAGGGTCTTGGGATGAACGCCTAAGTTTGATAGAATTTGCCTATAACAACAGTTACCAGGCAAGCATTAAGATGGCCCCGTATGAGGCACTCTATGGGAGGAAGTGCCGAACTCCCATTTGTTGGGGAGATGTGGGAGAAAGGAAGCTGGTAGCTGAGGCGACACTTAAGCAACCTGATTTTGTAAGACAAACGGAGGAACATGTCAAAATGATCAGGGAACGACTCCAGGCTGCCCAGAGCAGACAAAAGAGTTATGCCGACCGAAAAAGATCTAATCAGGAATTTCAAGTGGGGGACTTGGTATTCCTAAAAGTGTCACCTATGAAAGGGGTGGTAAGGTTTGGACGACGTGGAAAACTTGCCCCACGGTATATTGGACCTTTTGAGATATTGGAGCGCATTGGAGCGGTGGCATATAGACTGGCTTTACCTCAGGATCTCGCTCAGGTTCACGATGTCTTCCACATCTCAATGTTGAAGAAGTGCATTCGTGATCCCACCAGGGTGATTCCTCAGGTTCCGGTGGAAGTCCAAGAGGATATGTCCTACGAGGAACGCCCAGTAGCTATTTTGGGCCGAGAAAACAAGCAGTTAAGGAATAGAACTATTCCTTTAATTAAGGTGAAGTGGAGTAACCACACTGAGCGAGAAGCTACCTGGGAACGTGAGGAGGATATGAGGCAGCGTTACCCCGAGTTGTTTGTATGAAGTATAAACGGCGTTGAAATTTCGGGGACGAAATTTTTGTAAGGGGGGAGGATTGTAAAATCCACGAATTTCTGGAAATAAATATTTAGTTATTTCCTTGAGGAAAATATTTAAGTTATTTATTTTCCCTGATTAGTGTGGTTGAGGAATTAAATGATTTATTAGAAATCAAATATAAAAAAAAAAAAAAATTATTATTATGGGTCTGTAGGGACCTAATAGTAATTTCGAAAGAAATGAGGACCTTGTAGAAGTTTTCCCTCTCACAGACCTAGACCCAAGTGTAATTTTAAAAGAGCCAGGGACCTCTCATGAATTTTCGTGAGAGAAAACCCCAATAGAGGAAAAGAACGGCTGAGATTAAATCATCTCACGCCGCGTTAGATCTCGAGGTGTTATAACGGCCAGGAAGAGGCCACGTGGCGAATCCAGAATACATCCATCTGATCGTAGCTGGATACGAGGCAAGAGAGGAGGGCAAACTGGAGATGACCTCACGGTGCGGGTGACCGTGAGTCGTCCATCTCATTGTCACCCATATCTCGAGACGCAAGATGGAGATCGGGCCGCTGAACTTCAATCAATCCTGGCGGTTGATCTCGTCGATGTTAGATACGAGGATGAGGGTTTGAACAGCAGCCGTCGATGGTGATCAACAAATCCCCGCCCTCCATCATCGGATGCCGATCTCGAGACAGTCATTTCTTCTCCGTTGCCACCGGCCGCGACCACTACCGGGAGTTACGCTTCCTCGCCGGCCGTTACGCACGCGAAAACCGAACGTCGCCGGCCGACCGTTCCGAGGCGCCTTGGCGGCTTCGACTTCCTCTCTCTGCCTATAAAAGGAGCCTCTCCCTGAGTAATCAAGCACTGAACAGTGAAGCTCATCAATAGGGAGTGGTGACCGGAGGGAAGGGAGGAGCTCCACCGTAGAAGCCCGTGCCACCGCGCTGAGCTTCAGGGAGTGGCTATCGGCGAGAGAAGGTAGCAGGCAGGGAAGAGAAGACAGGACGCGGGAGGAGACGCGGCAGGGGATCGCCGGAAAACAGAGCTCTTCCACCGGTGCTGGAGAGCTTGTCGTCAGTACCAGCATTCGTCTCCGATCGCACGGTAAGAGTTCTCTTCCTCCTTAGTCGTAGATAGCATCTCTGCATGCGTAGTTAGTTCGCCGGAGGGTGTGAGCTCGCGGCCGAGCACCTCGAGGAATACCGGCGTTGGGGGCAAGGTTGGCGATGCCCTGGAGGAGCCGGTTGTGCTCGCGGGGCTTCTGGCGATGGAGTCGAGCGTGGGCCGGTGCACAGAACCACCGGAGATGAAGACCGGAGCCGTTGGGTTCTCGGTCGCTCGAATAAGAGAGAAAATAGAGGGAGAAGAGAGAAACGAGAAAGAAGATGGTTTTAAAAAAAAAATAATAATAATAATAAATAATAATAATCGTTTATATTATTTTATACATAGGGGTGTGACATTAATTTAAATAATTATTTATTTTCCTCTTTTATACTCTCTTTTAATGAGAACATTAGTTGGTTATGATTATTAAAAAAAAAATGCTAAATAGGGTATTTAAATGGGGAACTAAGGTCATGTGACAACACATAAAAGTTAATGAAAATATTAACTTAGTGTGACAAGCTTATTGAAATATTAGTTGATTATTTTGACAAATAATAACTAATTAGTTGAGATAGTTGTTGAAGAACTATTGATATGTCACAAATATTTTTAGTAGAAACTATAGAGTTTGATATATTTATTTGTGACATTAAACTTGGATGAGTATGGCTATTATAGTTTGTGTGACAAATTATTAGCACGGTTAATAAATGTGAAAACTATAGTGAAATATAGTTGAAAAGTTAATTAATCAATGAAATTGATTAAAGGTTAATACCAAGGGTGTGACACATGTTCAATTAACCGATTAAAGGTGTCTAAGTTTGGTGGTTATTATTAAGGAAGGAAATATAAGGTTTTAATAAAAGATTAAAACCTTAGTAATATCTTTATTAATAGTATTAACACTATTAATCAAATAGTTATATAGTTTTCGGTAACTATATGGAACTATGACTATGTGACATGATAATTGAATAATTATTATTATGAAATATGAAATGGGATAATCAGAAATTAACTAATTTCTTAAATTCGGATAAATCGGTGAGTGATGTAAAATATTTAGTAAAGAAACTAAATGACCAAAAAGCCCTTTAGGGGACTAAGGTCAACATAAACGGTGCAATGGGCTTGAAATGGGACCAACTTATCTAGAGTTGACCCGGTAAGGCCCAAATGAATCTACAAGTCAACTAAGGGCCACTGAACCAGGGATAAGGACTGGTAACCCGAGAGATGGTCCCTAGGACCCGTTAGTGGGCCTAAGCCCAACAGGGGCGATAGGCATGCATGGTCATATAGAGAGACGGAAATTATTGGACAATAACTCTAACGAACCACTATATGCCAGATACTCTCAGGGGAGACGTAAGGCATTTCTAAGGAGACCAGGAAGACAGTTAGTCTCTTTAGAGGTAAGTTCACTTGCCTAGTTTCCACCCGGTAACGGGATTTCTTGGACTTTCTATGTATTCTTCATACATGCACTGTTGTTGCCATACATGCTGTTCTTATCAGTTCTTGAATCCTGTTAAGCATGTACGCTTGTTTACGGGACGTTGGTGTCCCTATTTGCTATGTTCTACTGCCCGGACTCAGTGGAGCTAGGGAAGCTCCAATTTTGGGAATGTTCAGGGATAGGACCCCCCTGACTTTTCCTGTCAGCCCTACCAGAGAAACAAATCTCTGGAGGTCTCACCTGTCAGTGGGCATGGTACACTGACCGTGTTAACACGAAGAAGAGGTAGTTCTACCGATCTTTTGACTGGAGAGTCAAACGACCATCTAGGTCGTAAATATATCCAAAAAACTGGACATACTGGCCGGGAGTAAACTCTGAGTTCTCTTAGAACTCACTACAGAGCCCGAGGGCTTTTGTAGCAGGAGTCGTACCTTTGACTTGTTTGTGGTAGACTCCTAGGACTTTGTTGTTGATTCTATGATCCTGTTGACTGTCATTTTTATTTTGATGACACTGTGACCTGCAGGGGTACTTACTGAGCTTTCCCTTCGAAAGCTCACGTGTTTTCTCTCTTTTTTCCTCCTTTTACAGATTCCGAGGTTTAGAGGGGAAGAAGCTTGAGGAGAAGGACTCCGGGAGACCAAGGTTTATAGGAGTCTCAGTTATCTTTATTTTCTATGAACTTTGTTATTTGTAGGACCCGTATAGGGACCAGACTTTTATAGGGCCTATGGACCCTAATGACTCTATGTTCTTATGAACTTGAGTTTGTGTTTATTTATGGATTGTTATCTGCTTATCACATTTTTAGGCCTTGTATTGGAGTTGAGTTTATCTCTTCTTTAATACGGCCGGTCTGTTGACGTGCTCGAGGTCCCGGGATCCGGGTCGGGGCGTTACAGATTAAAGTGGTATCAGAGAGAGTTCTCTAGATAGAGCAGATAGCAGACCCTAGATGCCCTTAGCCAGTTGCATAGACTGAGTGCGGGACTGGGGTAGTATAAATAGTGGTACACTAGATTGACACCCGGTTCACTTGCAGGATGTCGGGACCATCGTACCGTGATTCGTCCGACGATGAGGTGGAGTCTGTCCGAGAGAACACTCCACCACCCAGAGCTGACTCATCCGAGCCCGCTGAGGTCCTCGCCGAGATGAGGAGGACATTGGAAGCCACCAACCGAAAGGTTGACAGGCTTCAGACTACAGTTACCATGTTGGTCCAGGGACTTAGGGACCACATCGCTATGCAGAGGTCTGTAGGACCCAGGGTTCCTTTAGCACAGGAGATCGTAAGCCCTAGTATTCCACCACGGTGCGTGTGTAGAGCCCGTGACTACCGCCTGCATTGGGGGTTCAGATTAGAGAGAGCTGCAGACCATCTCCCCGCCGTCCTCGGGGATCTCACCGGTGCCGCCGATGTGGAGTATATGGGCCTTTGTATGACGGAGTGTAGGCGCCACGCCTCTGGTGCCGCATTTGTGGCGGTCGGGAGCATCTAGCTTTTCTTGTCCATCCGTGCGCCGGGACCTAGCAGGGACCTTGAGGGGACCGGAGGACATCGACCACGCCTCGACTACACCCCACTGTCACCCGACGAGCATCACCCGGACCGAGTTCTAGTTTTAGTTACTAGAATAATCGTAGTCTTACATACTTATGTGTTGTGTGAACTACTTGATTATGTCTCTTTATGTCTGTCGTATTAGCATGTTGACTCTAGTTGTTGTTTTTGAAATGAATAAAAATATGTTTTTATCATCACATGACTTTCTGGAAATAAAAGTAACCATGTAATCCTTATACAGTTAAACAATGGAACACTTGCGTGGAGGACGAGGTGGTAGGGGAAGAGGAAGGGGAAGGCGAGGGCGACCTCGTCGTACCGAAATGCCACAGCCTCCTAGGGAGGAGGAAGTCCCTCAACCGCAGGGTGGGGAGGTACCCCCGCCTGTGGACGAAATGGAAGTTGAGCAGGAGGTGCCTGCTCAATCTAATGCTCAGGCGCCTCAAGACGAGGGCCAAAACCCAAGGGGGGAGGTACCCCCCATGAGCATGATGGAACTGATGAGGGAGATGTTGGGTTTAATCCAGGAGACCCGACAGCAACGTGCACCACCTCCGTCGTCTGCCCCCACGTCAAGTAGAGGATTACTTGGGGAGATTAAGAGACCCTCTCCCCGACCTTTCGAAGGGGCTGCCGATCCCCATGTTGCTGAACAATGGATCCGTGAGATGGAGAAGACTTTCGAGGTCTTCCAAACTTCTGAGGCGGAGAAGATTAGGACCGCCGTGTACATGCTCCAAGGACCCGCTGAAGATTGGTACTTTGGAGAAATAAGACTGAGGAAGGGTGAGGCCTTCCAGACTTGGGAAGAATTCCGGACTGCATTCTTCGCCAAGTATTTCTCGAGAGGACATCTGGTACAGCTTGGACAACAATTCTCCCAGCTTGTTCAAGGAGGCTCCACGGTGGAGCAATATGAAACTGAGTTTGACCGGTTGGCTCGCTTCCTTCCTGATATGGTACCGACGGAAGAGAGCCGAGTGATGAAATTTGAGGCCGGACTGCGGCCATCACTAAAGAAGATTTTGACTAGTCACATGTGCAAGACCTATACGGAGGTAGTGGCTAAAGAAGAAGCTTGAGGAGAAGGACTCCGGGAGACCAAGGTTTATAGGAGTCTCAGTTATCTTTATTTTCTATGAACTTTGTTTTTTGTAGGACCCGTATAGGGACCAGACTTTTATAGGGCCTATGGACCCTAATGACTCTATGTTCTTATGAACTTGAGTTTGTGTATATTTATGGATTGTTATCTGCTTATCACATTTTTAGGCCTTGTATTGGAGTTGAGTTATCTCTTCTTTAATACGGCCGGTCTGTTGACGTGCTCGAGGTCCCGGGATCCGGGTCGGGGCGTTACAGTAATAGAGGATTTTATTGGATTTTATCAGATGTGAGGGATTAAGTTTATTAATCTCTTAACTATGATTAAATTGATTAATCCTCTAATTAAATATAAATCTATGTTATGCTATAGATTTATAGATATATAAATATCATATAGTAATGGTTAAAGATAAGAATTTAAATATGAAAGGATTTGATTGATGGGATTTTATATATATATATATATATATATATATATATATATAGATAGAGAGAGAGAGAGAGAGAGAGAGAGAGAGAGAGGATAACATACAAGGATCAAGGATGCTGGTAATGGTTTTGAAATAAATAAAATAATAATAATAAGAATGAATCATGATTTAGTAAACACGTGCATCAATGGGAAGTGATTTGACTGATGGTATTTTATAGTATTTACAAATATATATGATTAGTTAATAAGGAAATGTTTTGAAGGAGCATGCATCAATGGGAAATGTTTTCATCCACGTACCATGCATGTGAATGGAGGCATAATGATATTTTTACTAGTTTATTTAAATATATAGAGAGAGAGAGAAGGTAGCTTTATAAGGACGTGGAAGATTGGTTTTCTTTTTGAAAAGCATGCTGTTGGATTATTATGTGATCATTGTTATTTAAAATGGATAGCCAGGACCAAGAGGGGGATTTAAAAAAAAAAAAAAGGATCCAAGGGTCGTGAGCGCTCTGTGTGACGACGCTACCGGTTCCGCAATCACGCTGCATAAATCGCTGGCCCGCCAACTGGAGGAAGATTTAAACGAGTTGATAAGGGAGGAAATCCAAACCCCGTTTAAACTTTATTTCCAACGAGATATACCATGTTGAGATTTTTCCACGGGCTTTTATATATATAAGTGTAGAATCAGACTCAAACCCTAATGCCGCCTCACTGTTCTTCCTCTCCGTCGTGTGATCAGAAGACTCGCCTCACCCGGTGCCGCCCATAGCTGGAAGAACGGAACACCCGCACACGACGAAGATCAACTGGAGAAGTAACGACGTAGGGAACACGAAGGGACGCTGTGAACCCGGACTGTGAATCAGACCTTGCCGGAGCGCCGTTACTCTCGAATACCACGACCGGATGCACCTCCGGTGAGTCCTCTTATCTCTGAAAATTCCTTATAGAAGACCTATAGAACCAGTGGAAACCTGAATATATAAATGCATGTATACATTGGGTTTGAGGGTACGTCCGGTTCTTGGTGAAACATGTGATAGATGAGATAAAGTTAGGGGTTATAGAGTAATATTCCTAGTTGATCTCTGTTGTGGTTCGGGTGGATTTTTGTTGAAGTTTTGTTGAATATAAAGACTAGAAAGAGAGTGGGTCTGGTCATAGGGTGAGAGTTTGGTGATGGTAATGGCTTGGGGGTTGGGATGGAACCTCCTGTGCTGTCTGAAGGACCTTTTATTCCTCCATATTTGTCATGGATTCATTAGAGAGTAATAGGGATGAGGGAGATGTTTTCTTTTATAGGTTTACAAGAATACAAATAGATATGAAAGCATGCATTAGAGTATAAAAGCTCTCAGAAGATCATGGTTTAGTATCTCTGAGATTCATTCTTATTTACATGGATCTGATGGCAGTGTTAGTACGGAGCTCGTTTACTCTTGACAGCATGGAGGTCTCATGCTGGGATTGCTAGTGCGTTCTTTTTGGGGTTGAATGATTACTATGAGGAGTCATGAGGGTTGGTTTCTATTAATGATTGTGAGGAAAAGTTATAGAGGGTTGTGTGAAAAGATTGAATGAGTGAATAGCTCATGGACTTAGGTGGTTGCTAAGCATACAAGTTTGCAGGTGGTTTTGGGTTATAGTTTGTAATTTTATTCAACCAAAGTCTGTAATGTTGAGTTATTCCAAGCTTCATGTGTGAGGGATAAAGCTTGGAAAATGGCATGCGTGTGTTATGTTATCAATAACAGTGCTCAGGTTAGGTTTAAAAAAGAATATAGAAAAAAAAAGATGAAAGAACGTGAGCCAGTTAAGTGAAAACTATCTGGTTTAGACCCATAAGCTAATAAAGACACTGTGCTTGTATTTGTACATGAAAATAGTGTGTGTGCATGATATTTTAGAAACTTGGGGTTGTTTTAGATGGAAGTGGGCTGACCCTAAAGGAATTAACTCTATATATAGTTGTGGACTTAATTAAAATAATTATTTATTTGATTAAGTGGTTAATTGGTTAAGTAGTTTGGGTTGGGTTTAGTAAGGGACCGGGCCCATTTGGTGAACATGCATTGTAGTGATAGTTATTTATTGAGCACGTGTGCATTGTTTGAGATGGGGTTATGTTTACCAGATACCGACGTGGAGTGTTGATCTTCGTCGGGATAGATACGGTGCAGCGACTAGATTGCATTTAGAGGTAAGTGACTTCTGCCTAGTACCGCTATTTCTTGATTGATTACATGTTTGTACAAGTAAGTGTCTTTGCCTAGCTTCCACCCAGTGGGGTTTTCTTTGGCATTCTTATTACCTGGTTTGGTATATTCTTGATTGTTATCATGAATGTGCTTGTGGTTATGATCTGGATATCTGTTGTTGATTCCCGCTATACATGTTTTGTTTGATGTTTTCCATATTTGTGATTGGTTGTTTGGACAAGTTGTCCTTTTGGATGCTCACTGAGCATGCCACCGTGGACCGGGACATTACTGTGGGACTCGTGGTGCTTGTGTGTAGGTTGGGTCGGTATGCGTCTGGATGGGTATGCGTACCCATGGAGCATAGCCACCTGTCGTCCGGCACTTGACCACTGAGGCACGCGGCACTTGTGCTAACCGTGGAGGTATGATTGGATGAGTTTGGGGGGGCCCGTTGTTTGGTTTCTTGTGCTGATCTTGTTATTTTCTTGATATGATCCATGTGTTGACTGATTGTCTTAACTTATCTATCTTGACTATTTGGACTGTGCTTATCGTGATTTCTCTGCAGGGCACTTACTGAGCTTTCCTTTCGAAAGCTCACTTCACTTTCTTTTTCTCTTCCAGGTTAAGAGGAACAGATGACACAGGATATGGAGTTGCGCGTGGGACTGGGATAGGTTGGAGAGGTCCGAGGACCTCAGTTGTGTGAGTGAGAGTTTCATCTTTAGGACCCTTATAGGGCCTGAGTTTGTATAGACTGTTGTATAGGGTGTTTTGAACACTGATTTTAGTTACCGCTGTGATAACTCTGATTATGTATATGATTTAATTGTAGATATTTTATTGATGTATTGTTATCTGCTATTACATATTTAGGCCTTGTATTCGAGTGAGACTAGTCTCCACTTGAGTACGGCCGGTCTGTGGACGTGCCCGAGGTCCCGGAATCCGGATCGGGGCGTTACAACCTCTCCTCTAACCGTGGACTCTCAGTGCCAGTAATCCCCGTGTGGAGCTTGGTCTCAGCCAGGGCCTTTTGAGCCCTTCAATGGCCTCCCGTTCCTCTCCCCGGCGTCTCTCCACTCCCGTTCGCGATCACTAGCTCCGGCAAGCTCGCAGTCCCCCCAAGCATGCATGGAATCCTAATTTAGGCGTCGGGAAAGTTAATTACCTCAATTGGAACCCTCCTGGTGGTGTTGCAGCAGATTTTACCCCTCTCCGAGCCGCCACCTTCTTCTCCGACGATGCTCTTCGGCGACTGTCTCCTACTCTGCTCACTCCTCTGTTCCCGCAGGTGTGCTGCTCCATCTCGCTTAAGGGCTGCTCTTATAGAGCTCACGAGAACAGGAAAGGGCGTCGGTTCCTCGCCCGTAACGGCCTGAGAAACAGCGAGACGGCCGGCGGCGGCAGTTTCCGAGTGTGGCGCGACCGTTGTCGGGGGAGGCTGCGGTGCCTTGGGATGACACTCGCAGATGAGCGGCAGTGATCCCTTGGTTCAATCCGACGGCCACAACTTAATGTAATGTCTCGAATCCGCAAACACCCCAGATCAACGGTCGAGATCAACTCTCTCTCGACGATCCAATACTCCGTAACTGCCTCGTATCCAGAAACCCTCAGATGAAAGGCTGAGATTTGACATCATCCAACGATCATATCTTGATCCAGTGCCTCAGATCAATTCCAAATAAGATGAGCGGCTCTCGCTCGCCCTCACCGTGAGGTCACTTTCTTTGTCTCCTCATACTTTGTCTCGAATCCAACACATCATCTGATGGATCTCATCCTATCCCGCCACGTGGCTGCACGAAAGCCATTATAACGCTTCGCGATCAACACAAGTCCATGATCTTCTAATCCTAGCCGTTCTCCTCCGGAAATTATCCAGAGGTCCCTATAACCTTTCCAGGTTACAATTAAGTCCCTTCTCTGAGAGAGAGGACAATTCACTTTTAGTCCTTGGTATTTCCAAAATTACCAAAAGGTCCTCCGGACCCTCCATTAACCCTAGTTAGGGTTTTTGCCTATTAATTCCCATTTTCTCCCATCATTTAATTCCTTAGGAATTTTTTATTATTTAATAATCCAATTTAAAAGAAATTTAAGAACATATTATTTCCATAAAATCCTTGGATTTTACAAATACATTGGATCAGTTTCCGAACAATAAGATGTTTGTTTTGGAAGCATCTCCTGTTTCTCTCCAGCCATATGCTCCAGGTGATAGCCATCACAGACATGTTCTATCCCGATCTGCTTTCCTTCTCCAAGTGTTTGGCTAGGGAGGCATTACCCCAAATGTCATGGATGTGTTGTGGTTGCCCCAGAAGCCCAAACAAGGGGCAAAAGTGTCTCCAGATATTCTCCGTGTACTGGCAATGCAGTAGCAGATGCACAGAAGTTTCCTCCTCTATTCCACATAAGTAGCAGCTCATTCTATCTCCAGCCCACTTTCTTTTCTCCAGATTTTGGAGGGTTAGGATCTTGTCATCCCATGCCAGCCATGCGAAATATTTGACCTTGGGAGGGCAAGGAGTTTTCCAGAACTTGTATCCTGGGGGCATCGTAGACCTCCATCAGTCATGAAGGTGTATTGCGATTTGACTATATATGTCCCAGATGTAGTGAGTTTCCACAATCGGGTGTCATCATGTTGTGGATCTCTTTGCCTAATGTGATACAGTAGTGTGTTCAGGTGCCTTGCTCCTTCGAGAGTTAATATTTGTCTAAATTTATTTACTAGACTAAATTTCCATGAGATCACGTCCCAAAATTTATTTATTAATTTACAAAGGAGAAAAAAATATCTGTCTTATTGTAATTCTTATTATAAGAGCTTGCCATTCATGTTGATGAACACAGGATGCACCTCAAATCATATTCAATTAATCTAAATTTAAAACTTTATTTTTTTTAATTTGGATAATCAATTTATATTTATTCATTCATATTATGGTTATAGCTACAAGAGCTTGTTTAACATGATGAGATAAATAAGAGTTAAGAGAAGTTCATAATTAAAAAATTTTGTTTTGTAAAATAATAAAACAAAGATAATCTTATTCTTTTATTATTTTACTTTATTTTTTCTAAAGTACCTGTTTTAGAAAACATTTTGCTTTAACCTGAGATCAACCAAAATATAGAATCTTGACAAATATAGGAACCAATAGAAAAATATATATTTTGGTGGTCCAAAATAGAAATCTAAATAAAATCTTTATAACCATATGTATTTCTAATATCTTAATTTAATTTTTATATTTTTCTAAAAATAGAATCTTTAAAAAAATTTAATTATTATTATTTAATATTATCGGTCTATATATAAACATTCAACATAACTATATGTAATATAAATATTATTATGATAGTACTAGTAAAATGCACGTGCCTTACAAGACCGATATATGTTGAGTTGTTTGGTTATTTTTAAAATTTTAATTTATCATATTTATATTATATTTTATATTTTTTTGCATTAACGTTGGTTTATATATATATTGTTTTTCATGTATGCATATATTGTAAAATATACTAATGCATAACAAACACATATAAAAAATTATAAAATTGTTATACAATGATTTATATGTACATATGGGCATATATATACTATCCTAGTAACATTTATATTACGTATAGTTATTACACTTTTAGAAATATCTAAATATTTAATTAAAATATTATTTTAGTAATCAATTTTCTATTTTTTAGAAATACCGATGGTTAAAAAAATTTTGTTCAGATTTTTATTTTTGTTCACTCCAACATATATATTTTTCTATTGGTTCCTATATTTGTTCACTACAAAAAGACAATATTTTAGTTAACCCCTTACCATTTTTCAACACATGTTAAGAAGAATATTTTATAAAACATGTATTTTCGAAAAATTCAAGTACAAATAATGAAAGAATAAAGTTATCTTTACTTTATCATTTTACATAACCATAAAATTTTAGTATGAACTCTCTTTCATTTATCCCATCAAGTAAAACAAGCTCTTGTAACTATAACCATAATATAAATGAATAAATATAAACTGATTAACCAATTTTTTTAAAAAACAAAGTTTTAAATTTAGACTAAAGGAAACTCTTATAATAAGAATTAAAATGAGAGAGATAAATTCCTTTCTTTTGTTAAATTAAGGGGAAATTATTTATAGGTCCTTGACACTATTTTCAGGGACCTTAAAGTCAAACACACACACACCAAAAAATAATAAACAACCCACCCTAAGGACCCCAAGGTAATTAAGCTACTATTCCAGGGACCAATAGTGAAAAATCTATTAAATTAATAAATAAATTTTGGGATGTGATCTAATGGAAATTTACTTTGATGTTTTTAAATAAATTAAAAATAATCAAATAAATTAAATAATCTAATTATACATTAAGAGAATTTTATTAATCGATTAAAATTTAAGATATGCATTTAATAACATTGTAAAAACTCATAAAGGTATTTTGGTCCACACTTTAAAATGTTGGACCGTTAATCCGCTTATAGGAGTGAGTGTTCCCTTTCTTCTCATTGTCACAACTTTTGCTGATCTCTAAGCTTCTACCTTTTGCCTATAACCAATCAGTACCAACTTTCACCCTTTTTTTTAAACCTTTTTTTTAAAAAAAAAATAGTGGATAAACCACATTCATTCATAGTATTTAAAGAATTACACAAACATTAACATTACTTCAGTGATACATCTGATTGTTGCCATGTTCCTAGGAGATTCCGTGCAATGGGTCTTGGTAGCCTGCTTTTGTTGGCCTTTTGCTCCTTAGAAGTATTGTGGTCATGTCGTGCCTTCTTTGTCCTCAAAGTTTGCATCTCGTGGACGTTGTTGCGCCTCATCAGATCCTCTTGTGAATTCCAGACTCTGCTTTGTAATTAGTTTAACAGGCATATTAGTTTTTTCCTCTTAGAGTTGTAAGCTACATCCAACCAGGAAAATATGAGGAAATCGATAGCATGGATAAGTTTCTTGAAAACAAGATGTTTATTTTGAAAGCATCTCCTGTTTTATTCCATCCATACACTCCAAGTGATTGTCATTACCATCAAAGTCCAACCCGGTCTCGTTTCCTTTCTTCATTAGTTTGGAGAAGAAGTCGCTATCCCAGATATCCCCAATTTGTCTGGGCGGTTCCTGTTTTCCAAATAACTGACAAAAGTGATCCCAAATTTGGGTTGTATAAGGATATGTTATTAATAGATATGTTGTTGTTTCTTCCTCTCGATCATATAGGAAGCATTTAGTGCTTTCCCCTTTTCATTTTCTCTTAGTGGGGTTTTGTAATGTGAGGATCTTGTCATCCTAGCTAGTCTAACCAAGCATAGTATTTGATCTTTGGCGGGCATGGGATCTTCCAAAAGCCAGTCCCAAGTGGGCATCTGAGGGCTCCATCCACCTTAAAGGTGTACAATGATTTTACGGTGAAGTTCCCATTTCCATTGAGTTTCTAGGATATCTTATCCCTTTTGTTCTCATCTCGCCTCATAATATGTTGTGTAATTATGTTTATTTGTTGCGCCACCTCTATTATAAGTGGCTCGAGTTTAATGATCGATGCTCTCTCCTGTATTATGCGGTGTCTCTTTAATAGTTTAGTATTCATTCAATATCATAAGCGATAGGTCAGGGAATGCATTGACTGGTACCTATCTTCCACTCAGTTTTCACTCCAATAGTTAATGTGTGTCCCATTGCCGACATTCACCACTGTCTTTAGTAATGTACATTCCCTTTGTTCCATTATGTTACTCCAAAATTGTGATCTCCTCCTTGGTTGTACCTGAAAAGGGTCTATATTGCAGTCCCGTACCTGAGTATATGTTTGCTAAACTTTCTTGCACAATCTAGACTCTCCTCAGAGGATTCTCCACCACCACTTCTCAGGATCGCTTCATTGAATACTTTGAGGTTGAAGATGCCCTATCCCCCCTGTTCTTTGGGTCTACATATTCTTTCTTAGCTTACCAATCGGTATGCTTAGGGGTTTCGCTCCACTGCTCTCCATAGAAAGTCCCAACAGATGCCCTCTATGCGTTTTGTTACCCACTCTAGGAGAGCAAGGTTGCCTTCCCACCCAATGATGGCAACCTCCCCTTCTATCTCGAAACCCTTCTTTGGATCTAGTCTATGAGTCCTCATCAATCCTCTTTCTTAGGTTTGGTTCCAGCTAAAGGCATTCAGATATAGTTGATTGGGAGGCTTCTAATTTTACAGCTCATAATTTCCCCCAGCATCCCTGGTGTGTGACCTAATGCGTGGATTGGGATGATGAAATTTTTACCATAGTTTACTTTAAGACCTGACAATCTTTAATATAGGTAGAATATGAGCTTGAGTGTTCGGAATAGTTCGACATCCCTAGAGCAAA
This sequence comes from Dioscorea zingiberensis, assembly GCA_026586065.1. Taxonomy (NCBI): domain Eukaryota; kingdom Viridiplantae; phylum Streptophyta; class Magnoliopsida; order Dioscoreales; family Dioscoreaceae; genus Dioscorea; species Dioscorea zingiberensis. The sequence continues at coordinate 15,519,709 of CM048820.1, read as the reverse complement.
GTACTAACAGGATATCCATATACTGTAGTGAGGAGATTGTATTTGATGCCCCTATTATTCCGGATATTCCCTTGAAGAGGTTTGCGACCTCTGCTTTGGATTTTATGGCGATAAAAGCATCTGTGACAAGTATAAATAGAAGTAAAGATATGGGGTTGCCTTGTCACAATCCTCTCCTATGTCTCACATATCCAATTAGGGAGCCATTTATGAGGAAGTTTTCCTTTAAGGAATGGAGGATAGCTTTTATCCATCCTATCCATTTATCTCCAAATCCTCGTGCTTTCATATTCTCTAACAAAAAATCCTAATTAACCATGTCGGGAGCCTTTTCAAAGTCCAATTTTATAAGTGTTCCATTACATCTCCTGCACTTCATTCGGTGGATCAATTCATATGCAACAACTATGTTGCATATATGCATTTTACTTTGATGAATATCATTGGTTTTTGTCTACCAGTTTCGCAATAACCCCTTACAGTCTATTAGGCAGGACTTTCGTGATGATTTTCATTGAACAATTGATTAGACTTATGGGTCTGTAGTCACTTATCTCATTCGATGCCTCTATTTTAGGGATGAGTAGAATGTGTGCCCAGTTTAGCCATTCCAGATTTGCCCTTCCTTGATGAAGCTCCTAAACAAATTGGCAACCTTTTAACCCTCATCAATGGAAATGAATAGCAATAAAAACAATTATTCCTTACTTCTATTTTAACTTTATTAGACCTAAACCCTTCCTCTCCCCTCCCTTCCCCTCCCCTCCCAAGGTGTCAGAGTCCGACACGAGGCCTGCGATGAAGAAAAAGGAGAGAGAGAGAGAGGAGGAGGACCATGCCTCAAGATTTGAACCCCATGCTTGTGTTTGATAGGGAGATATCCCACATGGGATTAGGAATAATTTTTGAAACTTTTTGAATTTTTTGGGGGGAAATTTTAAAGTAAAGGTATTAATGATAAGATAGCTATGTGGCTTCCATGTATTGATGAGTGAGGCATTATTATATTTTTAAACTTGAATTAAATTTTTTAGCGGAAAAAAATTTCATTGGAAAATGTGTTGGGGATATCCCCTATCAAACACAAGCCATGGGATCACATGGACTGCTAATGTCAGAGAAGTGAGGAAGGGGTTGGTTGTAGAAATAACTTGGGGGGAGGGGTTGGTTTTAAAACAACATTAATGATACGCAATAGAATGTGGTTTCATTCATGCTTTGTTTTTTTTTTGTTTTTTTTTTAATGTTGAAAAAGGTCAATGAATTGAAGGTTGCTTTTAGACATATGGAGATTTAAGTATGTCTGCAGTTACACACAATAGAATGCAAACCTTGGATAATGAAATTAATTGTAAATTCATCGACATGTTGAATGTGTTAGAAATGGAGTAGTAACATCAACTACATCACTTTTACAGCACTTTTACATAATAGTTGGTATTTGGTAAAAGAGCTGATTATTGTTAAAATAGTAAATCTAAATTAATTATATAAATCCCATAGTAAAAGAGTGTTTATGTAAAAGTGTAAAAGATTTTTAATAAGGGTATTTTGGTATGAAAATTTTGATAATAATTTATTTTTTAAAAAACTAATTGGATTTGTCTAAAATAAAATTTACCTATATAAAATGGAGAGTTGATTATTGTTATATTCACATTTTGACAAATATACAAACATATATTAACCTGCAAAATAGAGAGGAATCAGAGAAATACACAACCTTGATTCTCAAAAACAATATGCATATACAAAGTCATAGTTGAATTCTATATCAATCTCTAGAATAAAAGCAATTGATAAAATTAGAGGACTTCTCCCTCTTCTAATTTTTTTTTTTTAATCAAGGACAAGCATTGTTAATTTATATCTCAAACTTGCTCCATGTTTGACAAGAAGGTCCACATCGACTTCTTTTCAGGATATAAAGGCCCTAACCTCTATATATGTCCAAAATACCAAGATACCAAAAGAAACAAGGACTTTTAAAATTCCTTTCAATAAATTACTAAAAACACATATGAAATCACACCACAAAGATTAGTAATAGCATTGGAAATTGCCAATGCATTGCAAACTCCTTTCCCAGACCCTAGCATGTCTTTTCCAAGTAAGAGTTTTGAAGACCTCTCCTTCATCATCTCCACCTCTAGACAAAGTCAGGCTCAGAAAAATCAGGAACAAAATGGAAAAGAGGCACTGTGATTTTAAAGGTTTAAGGTACTTGAAACATTAGGTTTTACCTTGTCCATTTGGAGATAAAGGGAAAAAAAAAATCTTACCTTGTAGTACAAGTTTCATTTCTGTCATGCAATCTATATGAATCCACTATGAAAAGAAAAAATTTGATAATATGAAGATCAATTAAAACATCAATTGCACAAGATGTTTGAAAATAAAATATTTATTTGGTATTTGGGCAAACTAAAACAGTTAATTTGGATTTTGAGAGGTCTTGGAGGTTCAATAGGTCTAAGAATTATTCTTCACTATGTTAGAATTTTATAGCAATGTCCAGATCTCATGTAGTTCATATTTCACTACCAAAAATACTTGAGGAATAGGGTGCTTTCTCATAAAACAACATGGAGATGGGCATCCACATTTAGACTTTGTGATTTTTTTTAAAATCAAAAGATATTTAGGTCATGCACCATATACTTCAAAAAAATAAAAAATTAAAGGCCTGAAACAAACTATTAGGTTGTTAATATAAAAAATCTAACACAATTAAATCCATTAAAGATTTACAAAATGAAGAAATAAGGAATATGGATATTTGAGATAACTGGCCCTAACAAACTATGAGTTTTGTTTTCATACCAAGTTAGACTATACATGTACTAAGTAGACATGTACTATATTACCAATGGCCTCTTGGTCATTTGTAAAACCAAGTTAGACTATGCATATGCTAAGTACAAAACTCAGTACAAAACATATAGTAATAAAAGCATTTTTGATAGCAGCAAGAAATGGATTGGTTTCAACTTGCTTTTAAAGAGTGGTGAATTTCAATAGCGTTCCCATCGGAATTTGCTCCTCAAATTTGCACCTCTTTCTCCAAAAAAACAACGAAAATATCCAAACAAAGATATAGGCTTTACACAAGTAAGAGAAACCTGAAACCAAAAGACAAACAAATCAAATAAAAATTATTTTGTTACGAAGATATTTGGTAAGACACGTGTCGCATACCTAAATGGCCATTTGTCACACACAAGACTATGCCCCTCAGGCCACGTGGCAATATCACCAAATACTCTAGCATAATTCCGTTCGGCAAATAAGAATGAGGGTTCAACCCTATAAAAAGTCCGTCGGAATTATAAAAACTGTCTCATAGGGCAATAGCCACCTAGGTAAGAAAATATCCAACGCCTCTACAGTAAGTAGATCTTATCCACTTGCCTCTACAGTGGGCATATATTTTCTACTTGCCTACATAGTACCTACACAGTAGGCACAATAGGCATATATTTTCTTACCGCTTCAAGAGATATTTTCTTACCGCCTTACTCACCGCCTTTCCTAAACCGCCTTTAAGTTGCTATAAAAGAAGAGCAATGATAGAAAGAAAAGGATCTGAAAAACATTACAAAAGAACTAACTTATGTCTAAGACTTCCTCTTCACAAGTTTTCTGACTTAAGCATCGGAGTTAAATCTGGGCAGAAAGGCCCAATTCCGATCCTTCCCTTCTCCTTTTTACAGATTCACCCAAAAGCAAAGAGTTGATAATTCCGGTCGGCATTCCAGAGCGCCTCCTGTTCAGAATCTGAAGTAAGCGTCCACATCAACTATAAATTTCAACCGTTTGTCAAAGGCTGAGACCAGATCACGAGGCAACAGTAGCCAAAGTGTGAGGTGGACCAGTTTTTGGCATCAACAGTTTGGCGCAGTCACTGGGGACCCTTACAAAAAGCTAAATGATTACTACCAGAAGATCTAAACGAATTCAAGAGCAAGGAGCATCTAGTAATATCGGTGAAATCCGGAGAGATGAGGAGAATCCGTTGGAACACCCACCCATCTTGCCTCCATCGGAAAACCCACCCATCTTATCTTCATCGGAAAATCCATCCCAGGGACCCGTCCCGGAATTTTATCTTAACATGCAGCAACAATTAGAGCGGTTGGCTCAAGCTGCTCATACCTTGACCCATCCACCACTTCCTTCCACACAAATTCCACCAAATATGCCGACAGCCCCACTAGCGAATTCCGAAAGCAGAGGGAGGACAATAACTCACACTCATGGAGAAAGAAGAGAAAGAACCACCTTTTCTGCTAGTTCGGAACCCCCCCTCCGTTCGACGTCGAGAGCAAGCTGCCACAAGAACGGAACGGACAAGAACCGAACGGAATAGTCCGTCTGTTCCAACTGTTGACAGAAGAACACAGCGACAGGGTCCTTCCCGAGGAAACTATAAATCCGAACACCATGTTCTCAACATATGCTCGCCTTTCATCAAGGAAATATTGGAGGAGTAAGTTCCTGATAGTTTTCGACCACCTGCTATGATTGCATATGAGGGCAAAACCGACCTGAAGTCTTTCCGATCGAAGATGTTGCTTTCTGGAATTACCAACGCTCGTTTGTACCGAGATTTTCCCGCCACTTTAGAGGAAAAAGTGCAAGTCTGGTTTGTCCATCTTCCATCTAGCACAATTCCTTCTTTTCAAGTTCTAGCAAATCGCTTTCTAACTTATTTTGCTAATTACTCAAAGCAAAAGAAAACTCCATCTACCCTTTTGTGCGTTAAGCAATGAGGGGGGGAAACACTCCAAGCCTATTTAAACCGTTTCATAGATGAAGCCGCAAATGTTGCGGACCTTATTCCGCGCATGGTTGTAACCATCCTGATGGAGGGTTTGCTAGAATCCCCTTTCCGTTTTTTCCTCACTTTGGATCCACCAAAAACCATCTCTGCCCTCATGATCCATGCCCAAAAGTACATCAATTCTGATGAAATTTACACGGGTTGGGAAGAAGAGGCTCGACGCACTCCAGTTGAGGTCCAGAAAGGAAAGGCCCATCACAATGTCAACAGAAGGCCCACGAAAATCCGAAAGGAAGGAGGATCACGTAAGGATAATAAGAATGAGAATAGAGGTTTGGAACCTGCAACACGCCCTCAGCGACACATGCTACAGCCCAGAGAACCTTCAAGAGAAGGGAAAATAGTCAGATACGACCACCATACCCCACTAAATCAGATCAGAAGCCATATTCTTATGCAAATCCAGGATCAACAAATCTTGACATGGCCAAAACCTGCCAAGAATCCCGAACGGCAAAAGAATAGTAAAAGATATTGCAAGTTTCATCAAGCTAGAGGACATGACACAGAAAAGTGCACCCATTTGATGAACGCCATAGAAGATGTCGTTAGAAGGGGACAATTGGAGCAGTATATCAACATTGATGTTCAAGAGGAGCCTGAGACTTCACAGCCTGAAGGAGAAAAAGGAGAGATGGTTGGATTTATTAGTGGTGGTCCTGGGTGTGGTGGTGAAAGTTCCGCCTCTCGGAAGAGCTATGCCCGAATGGTGGGAGCTGCGCAGGAAACAGAAGCGCCACAAAGAAGGTCTCGGCCTATGGCTCCCATCATTTTTTATGATAACGATGTCAGCAGAGTTCGCCACCCTCATGACGACGCCTTGGTCATTGCCATCATGGTTTCCAGCTTCCAAATGAAAAGAGTTCTGGTAGACAGCGGAAGTTCAGTGGACATTCTTTTCTGGAGCGCCTTTGAAAGAATGAGGTACGATGCAGATAACTTACTCCCCGTAAAATCATCTTTAGTAGGATTTTCCGGAGGGGTGGTACAACCAGAAGGAATGATCACATTGCCAGTTACGGTAGGAAATTCGCCAAGATCATCCACAGTGACAACAAATTTTCTAGTTGTACGTTGTGCTTCAAGTTACAACGTGATTCTTGGTAGGCCAACCCTCAACGCCTTGAAAGCAATAATTTCTACTTACCACCTTCTCCTCAAATTTCCGACCGAGAATGGCAGTGGAGAAGTAAGAGGGGATCAACCCTTGGCACGGCAATGTTATGTCTCAACCCTCAAAGGAAAAACTCTAAACAGAGGCAAAACAAGAGTTTCAGAAACCATGTTGATCAACAGAATAGCCGAACGGGAAGATGAAGAACTCCGACCCACACCAGTTGAAGAATTGCTTATAGTTCCTCTAGACACAACTAGAGCGGAACGTACTGTGCGGATTGGCGCGGATTTGACAACAGTACAACAAGAAAATCTCATGGTAGTACTAAGGGCAAATTCCGATCTCTTCGCCTGGTCATCAGAAGATATGTCGGGCGTAAAACGTGATGTCATTGAACACCGCCTCAGCATAGATCAGTCGTTCAAACCTGTGAAACAGAAAAGAAGGAATTCCGCCCCAGAAAGGCAGAAGGCTGCGGAAGAAGAAGTGTCAACCCTTTTGAAGGCTGGATTTATCCAAGAGGTGAACTATCCAGACTGGTTGGCGAATGTGGTTCTAGTAAAAAAGCCATCCGGAAAATGGAGAATGTGTGTGGATTTCACGGACCTAAATAAAGCTTGTCCAAAAGATTCATTCTCTCTACCTTCAATTGATGGTTTGGTTGACTCTACGGCAGGGCATGAGATGCTGAGTTTCTTAGATGCCTTCTCAGGCTACAATCAAATCCGAATGGCCAAAGACGACGAAGAAAAAACATCCTTCATTACAAGCAAAGGAACTTATTGCTATAAGGTGATGTCGTTCGGTCTAAAAAATGTGGGAGCCACCTTCTAGAGGCTCATAAATACAGTCTTCAAAGAGCAAATTGGCAGAAATGTCGAAGCTTATGTGGATGACATCTTGGTGAAGAGCCGAAAAGCCGATGAACACCTGTCGGATTTACAAGAGGCCTTTCAGTCGCTTCGGACTTACAACATGCGCCTAAATCCGAACAAGTGTGCCTTTGGTGTCCGATCAGAGAAATTTCTAGGATTTATCTTGACTCAAAGAGGAATAGAAGCAAATCCGGAAAAGGTCAAAGCCATCCTTGATATGGGATCACCCAAAAATCTTCAAGAGGTACAACAGCTTAATGGACGCCTAGCAGCTCTTGGTAGATTTATCTCTAAAGCGGAGAGAAAAATATCCCACTCTTCCAAGCCTTGCGCAAAGCACCAAAAATGGAATGGATAGAAGAATGTGAAAAAGCCTTTCAAGAGCTTAAGGATTATCTCCGATCGCCTCAGTTGCTAGCCAAGCCGCAAGTAGGGGAAGAACTCTATATCTATTTGGCCGCCGCTCCTCGAGCGGTCAGTGCAGTCCTAGTAAGAGAAGATAAGGGAGTTCAAAAGCCTGTCTATTGCACAAGTAAGATCCTTAACGACGCGGAGTCAAGGTATCTACCACTTGAAAAGTTGGCTTTCGCCCTTATCACATCCGCACGAAGATTGAGGCCTTATTTTCAAGCACACAAAGTTACTGTGCTGACTGACTAGCCCTTAAAGCATGTCCTCCATAAGCCTGAAAATTCCAGACGTCTAGCCAAGTGGGTAATAGAGTTGGGTGAGTTTGATCTCACCTATAAGCCTCGAACGGCAATCAAGGCTCAAGCGCTAGCAAATTTTATTGCGGAGTTGACCATTCCCATAAATGGGGATGAAATCCCGTCACAAGATCTGGAAGAAAGCCCTAGCATCCCATGATCCTTATATGTCGATGGATCAGCAACTGAAGAAAAGTCAGGAGCCGGCTTGGTCCTTTATTCTCCTTCTAAATGGAAAATTGTGACAGTTCTTAAGTTCCAATTCCGAGCGACCAACAACAAGGCCGAATATGAAGCCCTCATCGCAGGATTACATTTTGCTCGGGGGCTTGGAATTCAACGTCTGCATGTATATTCCGACTCACAGCTAGTCGTTAGCCATACATTGGGCAGCTTTGAAGCAAAGGAGGAGAACATGGTCAAATACCAAACAGTGGTGAAGAAGATAGTCCCATACTTCGCTCATTTCCAGATTGAAAAAATCTGTCGAGCGCAAAATAAAGAAGCGGACGCTTTATCTAAAAAAGCCACTACACCCAAAGGAGATACAGAATCCTCTTTCAACCTACAGTATCTTCCCACAAAAACTATTGAAGGGTTAGAAGGAGAAGTACAAAGTGCAGCAGAAGAGTCAAGTTGGATTGATCCCATTAGAAACTACCTGCAAGGTAGACCTACACCATCCAACAAGTCAGAAACCAGACGGATTTCTTACAAATCCGCTCAGTACACCATCATTGGCGAAAATCTATACAAGAGGTCCTATACGCAACCCTTCTTACGGTGCTTGCGTCCCACAGAAGCCAACTATATCCTTCAAGAAATCCATGAAGGTATTGGAGGGGGGTATATAGGAGGCAAAGCCTTGAGTTATAAAGTCCTGCGACAAGGCTATTACTGGCCAACATTAACTCAAGATGTAGTGGCGTTCGCCCGAAAATGTGATGCCTGCCAACGACATTCCAAGATTCAAAGACGACCACCAACACAGCTCACGCCAATTATCAGCCCTCGCCGGTTTGCTATCTGGGGAGTTGATCTTCTAGGGCCATTTCCTACTTCGACTCGACAAATGAAGTTTTTGATAGTGGCTATCGATTACTGCACCAAATGGGTAGAAGTTGAGCCCTTGGCCAAGATCACAGAGAAAGCTTGTCAGGGATTTTTGTGGTGAACTGTTATCTGTCGATTTGGAATTCCGGTCGCCTTCATTTCTGATAATGGGCGACAATTTGATAACAAGGCTTTCAAAAGCTTTTGTTCCGAGCTCGGAATTGAATCGAGGTTGACTTCCGTAACACATCCTCAAGCCAATGGCCAAGTAAAAGTGACAAATCGCACCTTGCTCCAAGCTCTTAAAACCCGGGTCTCCAAAAATGGAACTAACTAGGTTGAAGAAATTCCGAGTGCACTATGGGCTTATAGGACAACCCACAAGAACCCCCACAGGAGAAACTCCATTATCTCTTACTTATGGGGCAGAAGCTGTCATCCCTACAGAAATAGGAATGCCTACCTTACGGACACAACAAACTTTCTCATCAGAAGAAAATGAGAAGAATCTCCGAGCGGAACTTGATTTACTTGAAGAGCAAAGAGAAGCTGCGGAAATAAAGGCAGCCATCTATCGCCAAAGAGTAAAAAGGTTCGATAACACAAGGGTGAAAAGAGTTTTCTTCCAAATCGGTGATCTGGTCTTAAGAGAAAATGAGTTCCAGGGAAACAAAAGCCGAACGGGGAAGCTAACTCCTAATTGGGAAGGCCCTTACGTCATACAGAGAATTATCCGAGCGGGCACCTATTATCTGATGAATATGGAAGGAAAAACGCTCAAGCGTTCATTTCCTGCTGAACACCTGCGACGCTACTATCAGTAAATTTTGTAGCCGTCTCCTAAATGTTTCAGGAAATAAAGCTTAAGTCTTCCCCAAATGAAAATGAGGTAAAAATCCCATTCTACAAAAATGAGGTGAAAATCCCATTCCACAAAAATGAGGTGAAAATCCCATTCCTAAAAGATAAGTCGGAATTATCTTACAAGGATAAACGATAATTCTCATCCAGAAACAAGGGGCAAAAATCCCGATCGAAATATGAGACAACAATCTCATTTTACAAAAGCAAGGATCTTAATGAACAAAACAAAGTCCCACAATTGGACTCAGAAGAAAAGAACTTGCTATGAAGCTTAACTTACAAGCCAAGTGAAGAAAGAAAGACTTTGCGGAAGACTTCTTATGGTTAAAGATAACCATGACTCGGAAATAAATCTTCACCAAAGTAAAGGTTTGTTTTTCATTCATATAAATGGAAATTACATTCCAAAATTACATTCTAGAATGGCTAAGTCTTTACACAAAAACGTTTCATAAAAACCCCTAAAAACTAGGGCCTTCTGGGTGGTCAGCTGCTTCTGGAGGAATTTGAGTTGGAGGTTCAGAGGGGGCTGGAGCAGGGGCCTCTGGGGTCTTTATAAGCTGTTGCTCCTTTAGCTCAGTAAATTTCTTTAAGACTCCAGCAAGCCCCATAGATAGAACTTCCGTAGGAGGAACATGGTGGCCAACCTGTTGCACTACCGAATATATACGGGTGGCCCCTTTTTTCGCTTTCGCCCTAAGCCGAGCGACCTCCTTTTCTAACTTATCCGCTCGTTCTGCTAAATCTTTCATTTTCTGCGAGTCGGATTTAGGAGCTTTTTGTCTGGAAGCTAAATCTTCCTTGAGTGTGTCACGCTCCACTTTAATTTCCTCCAACTCAGATTGAACGGCGGCAAGTTCAGCCACCTTCAATTTTAGCTCCCATCGGGCTTCAGCTCGCTCAGTTTGAGCGGATGTAAGTTCCTTCTTCAAACTGCTGGATTTATCCTGTAATTTGTTGATATTCTCCTTGGCAGTATGAAGAGAGCCCTCGGAAATAACCAGCTTGACCGCTAGATCATTTTTCTCTTTTTTCGTAGCAGCCAGCTGTTGAAGCCGCTCGGCCTTATCTTGCTCAAGAGCATGGATAACAATGAGTTGCTCCTTCTCTTTTCCCTCCAAGACCGCCACCCTAGAGCCTAATTGGGCAATCTCTGCCCTACTCGCTTCCATCTTTGCCAAGTCCTCTTGACAAAGATTGCCGACTCGATCCGCCCATTGAGCGGTCTACAGAATAACAATGAGTTAAAGGCAATAATATTGAACTAAAAAGTAAAAGTAGTACAAGGATAGTTTTTACTAGCATAGCCGAGCGAAAAAGTTGATAAGTAGTCTCTTCCCTTCCAGCTCTTCGAAGTTTATTGGAGAGCTGTTCGGGCCTCATGGCTATCAAAACGCTTTTCACAGAAGCAGCATCCCGAAAAGGGATGTCTTCAGAGAGCAACTCCTTCCCTTGAGTTGCCGGTCCTCTGCCACCCTCAGTTTGTCCAAGAGAGCCGCTTCCCCTGCCTCCACCTATAAAATAAAACTTAAGTTCAAAAATTCTTAGTGAAGCAATAGATACCCTAAGAAGTAGATTATTACCTCCTTAAGGAGGATATCCTCTGGCCGACTAGAAGAGGGGTCTTCGGAAATAGGCAATAAAGCCAGGTGGCCTCTTCCTGAGGCGAATTCGCCTGTTCAACCGTAATTCCGAGACCCTATGCGTCCTCGGAATTCTTCCTCTTCGTCCTCCTCTCCCACGAGGACCCTGCAGCGGGGTCACTTTTAACCCTCTTCTTGGAAGAGTCAACCTCTTTTCTCTTCCTTTTCTTCCTTTCCTCCTTGGAAGTATCAACACCTGTGCTGGATGCTACCTCCTTCTTCTTCCACCCACGAGGTAAGGGCGGATGAACTTCACCTTCGAAGGAGGCCAAGAGACTCTTAATGTAGCTCAAATCTTCATCCTCCATCGGATTTCCTACAAGAATAAATTCCGAAGCAAGTTAGATATCACGATTCAAGATTAAACTAAGTTAGATGCTTGAATAAATCCTACCGGCAGCTACTATTAAACGACATTTAAGGAGGTTTTCCTTGGTCAAGAAGTCATCCATGTAAACTTTGGATATTCCTGTCATTGACTTAAGAAGAACCTCCTCTTCTTTTGTCATCTCCTTACAAGCAATGTCCGTTCGGGGAACCTCCCACTTGGTTCAGACATCCCACTCGGATTTACTTCTGATGAAGAAAAACTTACTCTTCTATCGCTTAATGGAAGAGGGGACTTTCCCTAGAAATTTTCTCCCGGAATGAGCCGAGAAATAATACAAATCAGCATTGGACTCTAAACATAGACTGAACAGCATACGAAACCAACGGACGCTCGGATTTACCCCGTAGTTCTTAAAAACATTAACAAAACCGTTCAGCAACCTCCAAGAATTCGGAGTTAATTGTGAAGGACACAAGTGATATTCTTCCAAAATCGCCTTAGCAAAGTTAAAAAAAGGAATTCTAAGGCCACCCAATAACGCATCTTGATAGATGGCTAATCTCCCCCTCCCTAGGAGAGCTCGCCCTCTCCCCAGAACAGGGAACCCTAACCTCAAATAGAGAAAGGTCTATCTCATACTTCTCTACCAAGCTATCGACATCCTTCTGCCCCAGGAGGCTTATGAAGGTACCAGACCCTCTACCCATAGCCCTAGAAGCGGGATGAATCCGCAAACCTTGGACTGGAATGGCGACAGAGACCGTGAGTTCAGACGAAGAAGGGATCGAAAGAGGGGGGGAAGCAGCAGGTTCATGAGATTCATGAGAAGAACCAGAAGAAGAAGACGCACTAGCCATACCTTAGAAGAAAAAAGAATGAAAGAACGCAAGAACTTTAGAACAGGGTTCGCCGGAGAAGAAGAGATTATAGGAAGAAGACACGGTTCAACTTTTGATAAACTTTTCTATCTATACAACTTGGTTATATGCAAAAGAGATGAACCCATGGCCGTTAGATCCCAGCGTTACACCCCGATCGGACCGTTGAACCAAAGGTCCCCAAATCCAGACCGTTCAGATAGCCATCATTATTTCTCCTTAAACGATTCAAAATTCTATCCACGTCAGCATACCAAACGCTGCCTGACACACATGGGTAACCGCGCCCATCATGATGTTGACAAACGCGCACGCCACGCACGTCGCGTCACCATCTCCCTTTAATGCTAAACAGTAGGAAAGACACGTGTCTTCTCAAGGAATAACAGGCACTGTATAAAAAGTAGAGCCCATACCATAGAAGACAAAACACAAGCCCCAACATAGGATCACCAGTGATTATTTCAGGAAGGTACCAAAGAGTTTATAGGAAAAACGACAACCTTTATTTATTGTTACAGAGATAGTTGCAAACAACAAAAAACAACACAACAAGTCCGTCGGAATTCCCTAGTTAACAATCCACAGATCCATCCGAGGACTCGCTCGGATAAGACTTCGAAGGAGACGACGGACTTCCACGACCATCACCGTCCTCATTATCACTAGGAAACCCCTAAGCAGCATGTGGGCTTAAGATGGGGGTCCACTTCTACTGGCATGAATCGCTTCCAAACATTTCAACTTCAAAGCTCATACCCCCAGCATAAGTAATAATTAGAAGATCCCCCGCCTCAACAACATGATCAACGTGTAAGGTTTCACACCCATCCTCAATACAAAACACACCTAAACCCCTGTCAACAACCAGAAGGGACGGCCATACACAGCCGTTCGGACTTACCAAATGGATGACCCCAGTCCTTAAGCCTTCTAGATGTTCATGAAAAGAAGCTGGAATTCGTAAATGACGAGAAGACTGAGTGAAAGTGAAGAATTTGAAGAAAGACAAACAATGAGCCATTATACAAAGAAACAAAGATAGCGATAGAATGGATAAAAACACTATCCATACAAGCTCCTTAAAATAGAAAAACTTAGTGACACTATAGGCAAAAATTCCGGAGAAAAGTCTACCTCGATTCGAAACAATGAAAAGACAACACAGCAAGTGTCGATCACCTATTAAAAGCACATGTGCCTAGAAGTAAAATTTACGCCCACATAGACATGCCAACTAAGGAAGATACTTGTTCTCAAACCAAGCGAAAAGTACGATTGACTCACTCCTCGCTCAGATTTTTCGAACAATTACACTTTGGGGGGGACTAGTGTTACGGAGATATTTGGTAAGACATGTGTTGCGTACCTAAATGGCCACTTGTCACACACAAGACTATGCCCCTCAGGCCACGTGGCAATATCACCAAATACTCTAGCATAATTCCGTTCGGCAAATAAGAATGAGGGTTCAACCCTACAAAAAGTCTGTCAGAATTATAAAAACCGTCTCATAGGGTGATAGCCACCTAGGTAAGAAAATATCTAACGCCTCTACAGTAAGTAGATATTATCCACTTGCCTCTACAGTGGGCAGATATTTTCTACTTGCCTACATAGTACCTACACAGTAGGCACAATAGGCAGATATTTTCTTACCGCCTCAAGAGATATTTTCTTACCGCCTTACTCACCGCCTTTCCTAAACTGCCTTTAAGTTGCTATAAAAAAAGAGCAATGATAGAAAGAAAAGGATCTGAAAAACATTACACAAAAGAACTAACTTATGTCTAAGACTTCCTCTTCACAAGTTTTCTGACTTAAGCATCGGAGTTAAATCCGGGCAGAAAGGCCCAATTCCGATCCTTCCCTTCTCCTTTATACAGATTCACCCCAAAGCAAAGAGCTGATAATTCCGGTCGGCATTCCAGAGCGTCTCCTGTTCAGAATCCGACGTAAGCGTCCACATCAACTATAAATTTCAACCGTTTGTCGAAGGCTGAGACCAGATCACGATGCAACAGTAGCCAAAGTGTGAGGTGGACCAGTTTTTGGCATCAACATATTTAACTTATAAGAAAAGAATAGGAAAGAGTCTTACAAGAATTATGAGATGAAAGAAACGAAAATTAGAACAAAGCTTGGTAAATAACGTAGAGGAGGTGGGAGTTTATAGGTAAAGGAAGAAGGAGAGGGAAACATTAATTGCAACTAAATGAGATTAACGGCAAAGGAGGAGGTGAGAAGGCTTATTTTGTTTTCTTAATATATTTGTTTTCATTAACATTACATATTTAGTAGGTTATTTACCATATCTTTAATAGGGTTATTTATAATCAATTTTGTAGTTTATTTTGTTTTTTAAATATAGTTTATTTTGTTTTCATTAACGTTGCATATTTAGTAGATAATTTATGATATTTTTAATAGGGTTTGGATATTTTGCTTTTCATTAACATTAACTTATAATTATATACATTGTTTTTCATGTATACATATAATATTATTTTTTTTATTAATGGTAAATAAGTAGATAATTTTAAACATTGTGGTAAATAATATATTATAATATTATCTTCTATATAATTTAGAAGATAACATAAATATATTTGAAATAAGAATAACTTAATTGAAGTAATTGTTGTATTTTAATAGAAATTAATATATTCAACTAAAAATGATTAAAAATAGATAAATTTTTATTAATGGTAAATTTCCACTATTAAAATGTAAATAATATATTAAATTAAATGGTAAATTTTTATTAATGGTAAATAAATAGATAATTTTAAACTAATAGAAATTAATTTATTCAACTGAAAATGATTAAAAACATATAAATTTTTATTAATGGTAAATTTCTACTATTAAAATGTAAATCATATATTAAATTAAATTGTAAATTTTTATTAATGGTAAATAAATAGATAATTTTAAACGTTGTGGTAAATAAATAGATAATTTTTTATTAAATTTAAGATAAATTTAATAGGACATTTAAGAAACATTTAAAAGACTTGAGATATTTTTAGAATTATAAAAACTTATTAAAGTTTGTTTATATATAAAAAATAATAATAATAAATAAATGTCTCAAGGGCCAAAAAGAAATATTTCATGGCTCCAAATTTTAAATGTTTCAAAATAAAAATATATATCCTGTCATATTTCAAGATTGCCCGAGAAAACACATCTCAAGGCGACCTTAAATCTCTAAATTGCCCCGGAGAACATATCTCGAGACAATCTCAAACTTCAGGATAGCCCGAACACATATCCCGAGGCGATCCTAAATTTCAAAAAAAAAAGAGCTCGAAGACATATCTCGAGGCATTTCAAAAAATATATAATATAAATAAAATAAAATAAAATAATACAAATCCCAAGATACCCAAATGCAAATCCCGAGGCAAAAAATTATTTTTGAGATTCGATTAAAATTTAATCAACATTTAATTAGATTTTGATTAAATTTTTAAATTTAAAATTTAAGTTGGATTTGATCTTATCTTTTGACGAGAGTTGGGATCTCTCGGGAGGGGATTTCTCGTCGTTGGGATAAGGACAAAAGTTATGTTAAAAAAGAAGGGGGCAGGCAAAAAGGGGACTTTTAACTTTTTTTTGGTTGGAGGCTTTTTGTCTGATTCTTTTGAGAAGCTCGCGACCGGAGAAGGAACGTAAGAAGGTGATGCTTCTTTTTACACTACTATAAATATTATTATATCTATAGCCTTAGAACCCCACCCTTCTGATCGTGTTGGAGATTCAGGGGACATAAGTACACTTAGAATTGAGGAAGAGTGAGGATAGGGAGTCATAAGCAGAAAAAAAATAAAAAAAAAAAGAAAAAAAGGTGATTAATCTATATATTATATATTATATTTAATAAATAAAATGAAGAAGAGGTTTCTCCCCTCCCGTTCTTCTCCATCTCTTGGTCGCTGCCTGCAACCCGACGCCCAAAGATCTACCTAAAGGTCGCCTCGCCGCGCCGCCACGTCTCCGTGCCGCCGGAAGAAGTGAAGTATGGACGTCACCAAATCCTGGCCGAGCATCGCCAATTCGCCCAAGCTTTGTCTCTCAGCCGCACCCCTCCACTTTATCGCCGCCAAGCCACAGCTCCAATCCAAAATTAAAGTCAGAGGCGAGACTCCGATGATTGTCGCTGCAACCAAGCCTGATGTTGTCCCCTTTGCGCCTTTCGGCCGATCACCACCGCCCGAGAATAATGAAGATGATGATAGTGATGGATGCCGCCCGACGACGTCCATAGATCCGCTCCACTCGTACACACTCCGGCAGTACCCCAGCGATGCCGATAGATCCGCCCCACTCCCAGCCCAGCGACTTCTTCTCTACCGCCTGCAGCGCCGGAGCGGCGCCCCACCTCCATGCCTGCACCTGCAGTTCGGCAGCCACCGTCCCTCTGCTCCATTCTCCTGCAACCGCCTGGTCGGATCTCAATCACCACCGGAGGAGGAAATAGAAACCTCCAGTTTTCTACCGAATTTCGTCGCCGCCGTAGAAGTCGCCAGCCACTGCTGTTCACTTTCCACTGCTGTTTGCTGTCAATAATAAAAAATATATATATAGAAGCTATGAGGGCGGTGTCTCCCTGCATCGTCTGGTCGCCACGCCCACGGAGAAGAAAGGAGAAGCGGAGAAGCCGTCAAAGCTCTCTGCGAACTCATAGATGCCAGATCTTCAATCTAGCTCAAAAGCTCTAGCGAATCCCCAAGTCTCCCGCTCCAGATCAGAGGCTTCAGATCTACGATCGTCGCCCGCTTTTATCTGGGTTATGGATGAAACCTAGATCGTCTCCCAGCTCAAGCTGAATCACACTTCGTGTAACGCCCTGGAAATTCTAAGTTATCTTTTGGTTGATTTGCAAATAAATAATGTGATGGATTAGTACTGATAATGAATTTTATTATTAAGAACCTCGAGTTAAGTGAAAATAAGAAAACTAATGGGCTGGAAATCCCACTCCACAATCAGCGGGCCAAGAGAATGCCCTAATGGGCCAGGCCAGGGTGATGCGATGCAATGGGAAACAGATAATGATTGAGAGCCCGATTAACTAATTGATGGATTGCTTAAGAATAAATAAACCCGATTAATTAACCGGGAGGATCAGACAAGGGTTAGAGTTCCGAGGACATAGATCGGGCAAGTAAAGCACCGGTATTCGCGGATCTGGTCCGACGAGAGACAGACCCCGTTGGACTACAGTACGCCTGTGATGATCAGAATCATTGACCCGGATTTCTCGGATCTGGGTCGATGAATTATGAGGGGGATAATGCTGATTGGACTTGATGGGACGTCGATGGGACATAAAGTAAGGGAATAGTAAACATGTGACATTCCATGATAATTAAGTATTTTAGTTTGTTTTAATAGAAATGATTGAAGAGAGAGAGAGAGGAAAGAAAATCCTCACATTATAAACCTCTCCCTCTCTCTCTCGTTCGTCCATACCCACGACTTCCCTTGCCCGCCCCTAACCTCTCTCCACCGGAGCTCTCCCTTGCCGACCGCCACCGGTGCCCGTCCGCCGGCCCCCTTCTCTCCTCCTCCTCCTCCCCTTCCACGCGTGCGCCGCCCTTCTCTCCCTCCGCGACCTGCCTTGGGCCTGCCTGCCCCACCTCCGTCTCGCCGCCGGGAGAGCCATCGGCCGGGGCCGCCACCCGCTTACCACTGCCACCGGCCGCCAGCACCACCAAGCAGCCACCCGGCCGCCCTTCACCGACAAACCACCGCCTTCGCTCCTTTGTCCAATCCGCCCACTCCTAACTCCGGTCCGGCGAACTTCTTGTAGCTCCGGCCAGCCACAACTCCGGCAAGCTTGGATCACCGACGAATGGCAAGTGAAAACTATACCTATGAATGGATGGAGGATCATTAAGGCTAATGTTGTAGGGCTGAAATTAGAATAGATTAAGGGGGGAAAATGATGGGATTAATTGCTTGAATGAGGATAATGAAGCATGATCTAGATTAATTATGATTATGGTGAATGTTTGTATAAGTTTCGGAGCCCTAGAAATAGGGGAAACTCCGTCGAAATCTCGTTAGAGGCGATACCGGGCTGCCCCTTTGAGGGACAGATTTATCCCACGATACTTTCCCCGATCGGGGAGTATTAGGGACCATTAGGAAGGTCATCGAGAGACCTTCGTAATGAGAGCTTGATCGTTACTATCGGGCTTCCTGATCGAAAGTTATGAGAGGTCCAAGCTGACTACTCTAACTGGCGATTTCGAATTACAAGTTAGATTTCAAATTTTGATTTTTAGAATACAGAACCTAATCCGTATTTCGTATTCTCACTTAGTTACTATTACTGATTCTAGGGAGAGACAAGGGTCCCGCGGAGGACGAAGCAGGACCAAGCCACTCCTAGAAATTTGCGAAGGACGCAGGTGAGGGATCCACTCCGTAGATCTATTTCTTTTGATTATATTACATGTGTTCACCGTGTATTGTTTTCGTGTATTTTTATAAGCTTCTTATCGGTTTGTGATTGCCTATGGTTTTATCGCCATGCATGTATGATAGATTTTATGCTTGCAATATGCTATGGATTGAAATAGCGGGAATAATTATTAAGTTAAACCATAGATGGTTGGGATTGATTAATTTACCTCGTCGTGGACTGTACCTTAGGTAGACATAGACGATTGACCAGCAAGGCACTGGTTAGTGCCCATATAGGATGGTTGATGATATCGGGTTAGGGAAGGGATTTGTTTTAATCCGTTGTTTTCAAAATAAAAAGTTTGCGAAATGATTTCTTTTTCTATAAAAACCCTTCCCGACTCTTTTGGGTACCCGAGTCGGATACAAGACACTCGCGTGACGATTGATACAGTTTGGCTGATTATGCCTCTGGTCGTCAGGCCACGGGAACTAGATCGGATTATTCAGGAGTCTCCCGTTTATCAGGATCCGGTCACCCGGCTGATGGATGCTGGCTCTTTCAGTGTATTGAACTAAGGATTACAGATTTACATGACGCGAGGATATTTTCATTTATTTTATCCATGGATGTAAATGGGTCATGATATTGTTGATTGAACTGCATATGGTTTTTATGCGAGTTTTCTGATTGAAATGGCATACTTAAGTTGATTGAAGATAAATATGTGATCCTCATGCTTTACTATGTACACTATTTTGCAAAAGTAGATTGTTTAGTTCCTGTCAAGCATAGGTGTGTATAATGCCTGGCGGAGTATTATTCACTCATTGAGCTCGTATAGCTCAGTCCCTCTAGTTACTGTTTCCCCTTTCAGGGTCTAGACATGGATCCGAGTAGTACCTCGGGGTTCGAGCGGAGATCGAAGCGTAGCTGGCTCTGGCGGACCTATCTTATGCTTTCCTTGTTATGTTGTATTAGACAATAAGTAAATTTGCTTCCTGTTGTATTTGGGGTCGCAGTTGCCCGGACTTGATGTGTGATTTCCATACTCTGATGTTATATGACTACCGGTGGATAACCGGGTTTGCTTATTTATATGTTTCATATCTGAACACCCTGATTTTAAATGATTAAGACTACAGCTCATGGGTTGGGTGCACTCCCGGCCCAGCTGGTGTGACACCTGTCTCGGTGAAGAGTTGGGCGTTACACTTCGCCTTTGATGAGGCCATTAGCGACTAGACTTCTTGCTGCACAAATGCCTTCCACACCATTATCTAGCTCTGTAGAAGATAAGATTCGATAGAGATTCAGATGATTTCCCAAGCTCTGCCACCATCATCTCATAGTTCTTATCGGAGATAGCGCCGGTAGATTTGCATTGGTACTGCTTGTGGCCTCAATTACTTCCACATTGGCACCATCATTTGCCTTGATGTCAAAGACCATTATCATCCAAGTGGTGTCGCTGTGGTTGTCTTTGGAGAGAAAGTATTGTTCTGGTGATGCTTAAGAGTTTCTCAGATGAAAATGCTGGACCTAAACTCAGAGAAATATGAAGTTGACTACACCTGATAAATCTCTTTGATGAAACCAGTGAGCTTCTTAAGTCACTTGCAGACACCTTCATGACTCAAGTAAAGCTACAAAGGCTTTCTCATCAACTTTGGAAAGCTGCAAAAATTGAAGTTGCAACTAGTTTTTTTTTTTGGCCACAAATCCCTGATGCTATGAACGAAGGAATGTGATATGTTGTTAATGGATTCACAATCAGCAATTGTTGAAATATGAATCTGAAATCTCCCTGGTGATGATGCAGTTGAGGAAATTATCGGTGATTACCCAAATGTATAGAAGATTTAAGAATACTGAGCATGCCTCTTGAAGATCGACGGGAAGATTCTGAGTTTTTTTTTTTTTTGAAATCCCAGTCTCCGATTGTGCTGTTGTTCAAAGTGATCCTTTGGAGAATATTGCATGAATCTATTAAACTTGGAGAAATGTGATAGTAGGAAACTGAATTTTCAAAGTCGCATTGACATTGGGGAGCCTGAAGTATTCATGCTTTTCCTTAATATATGAGAAGTTGTCCAAGTGTCCATTGAGAATGAGGTCTTAGAGTAATTGTTTTCTATTGCTGTTGTGGTATATCTTACTGCTGTGCTATTGCTGCTGTGCTGATGCCGCTGAGCTGCTGTTACGATGTCACCAATAAATCAAATCCCCATCCACAATGTTAGAAGCACTGACAAAGATGAGGTCATGACAGAAGCTATAACTGACCAAAGAGTTTGACCTATGCTTTCATGCTTTCATGGAAAACAAAATGTTGTCTATACAGTTGCAAAATAAGAGGTTTGGATGACAATATAGTTCCAGTTGATAATATAGTTCTAGTTGATGCAGCCACTACCATCTGCACCTCGTCAAGATCCTCAATTCTACAATTGCAAGTTGGTGCCATGAAATAGAGATGCCTTGAATTTGCAAAAAAAATTGTGCAAATAAAGCCCTCTTGTTGATGATCTAATCAATTGATGAATTGGGCTTCACATCAATGAGTTGTTGCAGCAGTTAAGGGGAATAAGCTAGAACCAAAGAGAAAATATTATCTGTTTGTGTTTCATGCTTGCTTGTTGCCTATAAAATTGAAAAGATTCATGGAGGATGTTATATTGATATGTAAATGAATGTGAACATCAAAATGATAGAGAGTTAACTTTGTTGGGATGTATGCCCTAAAGCATATGATGCTATGAATATTATTTAATTATGAATAAAATAATATAATTATTACAAGTGCATGTATTATTTGAATACTTTATCAATATCACAAAATTCCATAATTATCTACGTAACCTTGAATAAATATATATAAGTGTTATATATATGGGAGGATATTGTTTGAGGATGATAATTTAAATTAGTCCGTGAAAACTAGTCAATTGACTTAATAATTAAAGTATGGAATCTTTAATTGATTTTCACTAGTGCAGCTCATTATCATTAAGAATGAAATGATTTTATCCAAACCATTGATGTAGAGGGACATCTACTGAGTGCACTATACGTAATGAGATTATGTAGGACTGGGACACGATGTGATTTGAATCATTGATAATTTCCGTTAAAATATAATGCATTCAAATCATGTCACTGATGGTCGGATATGTAATGATCTTAATCCTGAGTGGTTAGCAAACTCCTATTTATTGCGTTACATCTTTTGATTTACTCGGTACGGATTATAAGATCATGATCCTTAAACTTTGTATGTTGGAGGTGTAACAAAATGAATAGCAGGGAATGTTAACATCGCAAGACGGAATCCATTCCTTCTTCATAAGAAGTAGACAGATAATTCTCTTGAGTGATGATTCAGGGCTTGAATGGTATGAGTACTCAGATTCTTGATTTGTTCTTGAATCTTATCATTCATTAGAGAATCATTGGTACTTGAGGATAAAGATGTAATTAAAGAGGTTAACGGATCTTTACCTAGCTCTAATTATGAATTATTCATGGAGGATCAATATATAGGAGATGACTATATCATATGGACGACTCGAATCCCGAGTAATTTTATATCTATAATTTCGGGAGTGCAATTCCAAGTTTTTAGTGGAGTAACTTTGGAATTAATAAAACATATTGATTAATTAAGAGTTTAATTGATTAATATAAAGTTTTATTGGAGCCCGGGATTATAGGTCCATAAGTCCCCCTCCGGACAAGGAACTCCGATTGGACAAGTTTAGTTGATTTTGTGTTGATCACTTTATTACAAATTAATTGAGAATTAATTTGTAGTATTTATGAATAATAAGATTATTTATAAATAAAATGAATAAACACATAATTTGATTATATCTTTATTTATGGACTTATTGGATAATGTGAGCCAAGACACATGTGTTTAAATTTGAGTTAAAATTAAGATAAACTCAAATTAATTTGAATTTAGATAAGCTTGTGAAGCATATGTCTAGATTCAATGTATGTAGTAAGTTGGTTGCTAAGTTTGATTTTGATCGAATAACTAAACACATGGAAAAAGATAAATATAAAGATATTTTATCTTTTAAATTTGGCCTAAAATCTCTCTAAATTTTTGTATGACAAAAATTTGATTTTGAATTTAAAAGGGTATTTGAATTCAAATCGAAATCTTATCATAGTTTAAAAAGGAAAGTTATTTTCTCTATAAAAGGAGTAGCCTTTCTCCTCTCATGATATGACTTTCAAAATGAGTTTGATATAAGTTTTAGAGAGAGTGAGATAGGAACCAATTGAGGAATCCTAAGACAGAAAAGAGATAGAAAAGTTCTTTCTCAAAAGTCCTAGTCTCAATTGCTCATTAGATGAGTTTTAGAGAGAGACAATAATCAGTTCAGTGATTGATTAATCTTGAGTTGTGCCCACACACAAGTCCATCTCGGAACTTTGTCACCGGAAGAAAGACCGTGGTTTCGGGAAAAGAAGATCTACCGATCTCGGAGGATTTAAACTTCTACAACTTCAAGGTACGCTAAGAAATCTGGAAAATAGCTAGGAAAAATTTCCCTCGCGAAATCATGAATTTTCGTCGCTAAAATAAATCAGCAACGGAATAGCGAGAGAAAGGTTTTCGTCGCGATTTTTATTCTTGATCTAATTTTATTAATTCATAAGTAGAATTAATTATTATAATTTACAAAGTTTTCATAAAAAGTGTTTTTGATGAATACCGATCCAAGATCTTGTTTTTTATACATGTTTATTCACACTTTCGCATATTTTGAAAATTGTTTTCCCAAGATCTAACACCAACAAACTTGTACTTGACATTCAAGACCTTGGAACCTATTTCAGGACATGGAGAAATGGATGAAGCTTTTTTTGGTGAAAGCAAGGAGTTTCCTTTCTTTATCCAGGCAACCAGAAAACTCACCCAAAATTCCTCTTTGTTTTAAAAGATTCAATACTTTATTAATGAATGCTTTGTTCCAAAAATACAATTTGGAAGCAATTGTAAAGGAAATATATGGCAGAACCCTTTCTGTTAAAAAAGATGCATTGTTGAGGAGTATGGAGCCAAGTATGGTGAGAAGCAATAGGCCATATCTAATTCTCATTGGCCAGTCAAAGCCATACTATGAAGTAGTGAAAGTTGTTCTAGGCAATGTTTTTAAACCCGGACCGGACCGGCCGGTCGGACCGGTAAAACCGGGAACCGGTCATTAGCCGGTCCGGGTTTATATCAATTGTTGACCAACAATTGAACCGGTCAAACCCACTCAGAACCGGCGAACCGGCCGGTTGGACCGGACCCAGGAAGAACCCGGTTTTTTTTTAATTACACTTAACCTTATAGCAACTACTTTATAGCAATCACTTTAAAGCATTAATGGTTCCCCGAGTCCAAGAGCCATTTAAGTTTTGATCTCAATGTAAGCCCATCTCACTTTATAGCAACAACCTCCTCTCCTTTGACCTCCACAACCGATGTGGGACTAAAACTTTTCAAAGCACAACTCACTTTATAGCAACACCTCCTCTACTTTGATCTCCACAGCCATTGTGGGACTAAAACTTTTCAAAGCCCAATACCAATGATTCTATATATATATATATATATAGAGAGAGAGAGGGGTTGGGAAATATTATATATATATATATATATATATATATATATATATATATATATATATATATATATATATATTATTTTTTTATTTTTTTAATCTATTTGTTATGTTAATCTACCTTATTGGTTGCAATTTGATCAATGTATCCATTTATTTGTTAATTAAAACTATTTAGAAACATTAAGATATTACTTTAAAACAATATATCTAATATATATATATATATCCGGTCCGATCGAAATGGGTCATCCGGTCAGACCGACTGACCCGTGACCCAGTTGTGAGGCCGGTTCACTTGTCGGTCCGGTTTTAAAAACATTGGACTTCTAGGTGTTAATCTATGAGTAGCCCCAAAAATCATCTGGAATATGGGCATATTATTCCCCAAACTTGATGACATTATGATATAAAAAAAAAGGGGGAGGAAACAAAGATGATAAGCAAATGAAGTTAATTGCATGGGGCCCACACACATGGCATGGTCATTAGCTATTTCGGTTGACTTCTTCCATAAATCATTAAAAAAAAAAAATGATTTGGGTATTGCAATAAAAATGAAAATGGCAAATCCCAAGCATGATATGTGTAGAATATATATTCCAAGGTAATCTCCCCAAATCAATAAAACGTGTGCATCTTAAGGTAATGAGACAAACATCTCAGGAAGACAATAAAGAACTTACTTTGAGGTGGTGATGAGGTTCAGATCTCAAGGTGATTAATACAGCACGTATCTTGAGGCACATCTTAAGGCAGCAGATGAATGTAAATTTCAAAGCGACATGCATTGGTGATGAGATACTCAACTCGAGACGGTCAAACACAAGTCCTAAAAGTAAAATGCAAATCTCAAAGCGGCGGTACGGGAGCATGCATATTGAGGTGGCCGAAATACAATCCCAAAATGGTGCAAATATAATGGCGGCAGTAAAGCACGCATTTTGAGGCGGTGATATAGCGACACAAATTCGAATGTGGCGGCAGGCATGCAGGGCGGTGTCGTAAAAAAACAATAATAATAAATAAATAAATAAAAATATGATTCATATATGGGCAATTTGCCAAAATGGCCCTGCTCTATTTATTTATTTATTTATTTGGCCCTAGGTCAAATATATTTGCCAAAATGGCCACGAATCTAGCGCAAGCAACCAAAGTCTTGACTTCAGATGCAAATCGGCCTTTCAAAGGCCGATTAGCTTAATCGGCATTTGAAAGGCCGATTTGCTCCATACACCATGAAAAAGAGCTCTATGGAGCTAATCGGCATTTGAAAGGCCGATTAGCTTCAAAGAAGCCCTCTTCCTCGGTTGTGTTGAGCTAATCGGCCTTTGAAATGCCGATTAGCTCCAAAACATCATCTTTGGAGCTAATCGGCATTTGAAAGGCCGATTAGCTTCAAAGAAGTGCTCTACATTGGTTGTGTTGAGCTAATCGGCATTTCAAAGGCCGATTAGCTTCAGACCACTATGTTTGGAGCTGATCGGCGTTTGAAAGGCCGATTAGCTTCAAAAAGTCCTCTTCATCGGCTGTATTGAGCTAATCGGCCTTTGAAAGGCCGATTAGCTCTAGAACATCATCTTTCGAGCTGATCGGCCTTTGAAAGGCCGATTTGCATCTGAGTCAGCACTTTGGTTGCCGATGCGGTCAGGCCATTTTGGCAAATATATTTGACCTAGGGCCAAAAAAATAAATAAATAAATAGAGCAGGGCCATTTTGGCAAATTGCCCTTCATATATCCATGTGTAATAAATTATCATATTCTGCAATAAATTAATTGATTGCCTCTACTTGTATTCTTGCCCTTAATCGGAGGTTCCCAAGACTCTGTCTGAGGTAATTAATAATAGAGGCGCTTGCTTCTATTAGGAATGGAAGAACCTACATAATAAAAAATGATATTTGTGCTTCAATGTATCGTCTGGTGTCTCTTCACAGACACGATGTCAGACGGATATTTTTGATCCCACAAAAGTAATTTAGTCCACACACATTGAAATGGATGACCAACAATTGACTTACAAGAGTATAATAGATATATATACCCATACGGATCTTCAACCCATCATCTATCAATATGAATTATCTTTTCTATTATATATATATATATATATATATATATATATATATATAGCTCATCAACATGATTCTCTCTCTAACAATTTGAGAGAGAGAGAATTATCTTAATTTTATTTGGTTTATATCAACTTACTCAAAAAAAAAAAACAAGAATTTGAGAGAGAAAAAACACTTAAATCATAACTCACTCCCTGTCTCTCGTTCTGCTCAGCCATTATTTTATGTGATCACTAATTCTAGTAGAAATAAAATTTCAATGTAGATATGCTCACGTCAACCATTAAAAAAAAAATAAATAAATATTTATAACATTGTCTCATGTTTGGTGCAGCCGACCCTCCTCCATCCATCAAACAAAAGAACCACACACAAGGCTTCACAGTAAGTTGATGAAATCAACCAATAATATGTTATTGTGCTCCCACTTTAGACTCCCAAATCAAGTTTGAGCTAATCTTGGTGATCTAGCTTGTTCTTTAATAATATTAAATGAATTTTATTTATTTTTTTATTTTCTAAGAAAATGTCATATGAGAATGAGACTGAGAACAAAAATACTTTTTGATAAAATAAAAATAGAATATTAGTTAAAAGAATTGGGTAACAGGGAAATAGACGGATGATGAGAGTGGGAGAGAATAATGAGCGTGAGCACAGCAGTGGGAGAGTCTTTTGTGGGGCTCATGGGCGGAACAATGAGCATTTTGTCTGTTTCAAGTACGCATCAAATCACGTCACTTGTCAATCAGGCATGGCTCGCCTTTTCCTTTCCCCATGCAGCATCAATGCATTCACTGGTTTATTAATTGCCCTGTCCTCTCTCTCTCTCACTCTCTCTTGCATTTCATTAAACACCTCTGCTTCCTTATCAATTACATCATGCATTCATTAATAAATTTAATACAATGGAAATTTAGTATTTAAGCCTAATGGTTACTCGAATGTGCTTCTTCATTATAGTTGAGAGAGAGAGAGAGAGAGAGAGAGAGCGTCTCTAGAACTTCTGAGTATCGGCGTCCGATGGCTTCCAAGCAACGCCCTCCCTCCTCCGATTCCTCATCATCGTCGGAGTCGGAGGAGGAGCAAGTCCTCCAACGCCCTCCTCCACCCGCGAAAAAACCCTCTCTAAAATCCACTTCCCCAAAAACCAAGCCCTCCAAGCCCTCCAAATCCCTCCAAAAACCAAGCTCTGATGATGAGGAAGACGAAGACGGTGAACCCGCCGTTTCCCAGAAGAAAGACCAGAAGAAGAAGGAAGTTTCCATGAAGAAAGATGAGAAGGTGAAGAAAGATGAGAAGGAGAACGAAGAAGAAGGTTCAAGTGATGAAGAAGATGATAAGCAGCAGGAGGAGGAAGATGAGGACGACGACAACGACGAGGGTACCGGCACCAGCGATGAGGAAAAGCAGCAGCTTTCAAAGAAGCCGGATTCCATGGCTATTTCTGCCTCTGGTTCCGAGCCCGAGGAGAAGCCCGCAGCGGTTGGCATTGTAACACCTGCCGTATCAGGCAGGAAGCGGCCGAGGGATTCGGCCCCTTCTGAGCCGGAGAACACTGAAAAGAAGAAGCCCTTCATGAGGATTTGGGAAGTGGACGATGAGATCAAGATCCTTAAGGCCATTATTGCCTTCTATTCTGACAAGGGCACTGAATTCCCGTCTAACACTGTCTCTAGTGCTGACCTGGATGCTATCCATTCCCTGTTGAAGAAATCCCTTGGGTTGGAGTTTACCAAGGGCCAGCTTGGTGCGAAGATTAGAGGTCTCCGGAGGAAGTTCCGGACCAATGCTTCTCACTGCAAGAACAACACAGACCCCAAGTTCTCCAATCCACAACGGCAGGAGATTTTTGAGCTCTCAAAACAGATATGGTGGCCTGATAATCCTAATCCCAATGAAGCCCCCAAGAGCAGTGGGAAATCAGTGAAGAGTAAAGGCAAGTCGGCTTTGAAAGTCCTGAAGGATCAGGAGGAAGGTAAGTAAGGTTATACCTTCCTTCGTTGATGAAAAGAGCAAGGCCATGTTCTATGTAGATAGATGAGAGAACAAGGAAAGTAACATTTTTTGATTCGGTGTTTCAATTGCCTCATGAAGAGTGGACCAGGTGTGCGTGTGGTTAGCATTGCATTTCCTCCTTTCTTTCTTGACACTCCATTGACATGCCGGGTCCCTTTTATTGATCATCCAAACTATTTAAACCATGATAACATCACTTTAGGAGTTCAGCCTTATTATATCTACAAAATTCAGCAGATTCAAATGTTGATGTGTATCACCACAGAATCACATTTTGATCTAAAGCCAGCCTGTCTCACTAAAAGAGCACTAGTCAATGTTGCATTCATCTACTCTTAACACTGGGTCCACTTCTATCCTAATCCAATCAAATTTCATAAAATTCTTGTTCTTTACTAAGTTTTTTTTTTTTTTTTTTCAATCTAGTAACTAAATAACAAACGGCTGATGTTTGTAATTGTTTAGAGATAAATGTTTTTATCTCAATAGATGTAAATTTTCACAATATGCTGCTACTAATATCTGACAGTAAAAATACATCAGCAGCAATGAAACATGTCTTTTTATGTTTGCAATCCATGTTTCTCTTTCCAAATCCATCTTCACTTGTCTAAGATGATCTTGTATATTCCAGAGGGTGATCCACGCTATGAACTTATGTGGAGGGCGGTTGCTCAGGTAGGGAATGGGGATATCAGCTTGTCACTTATAAAGAGAGGGCTGAAGTTGGTTGACCCGGAAAAGGCAAGACATTTGGAGAAGAGATTTTTTAAATTGGAGCTGGCCAGGATGAGGCATTGCTTGCAATGGCTTGATAAGAGGGAGGAGGCTATTCAGCTGGTCATTGATAGTATGAAAAAATCAGGTTGATCTCTTATCTTTAGTTATTGTCGTTTTGGATGGCGAACAACAATGTCCTTACTTTTTTGCTGGTTTATATCTCTTGATCAAATGGTAGCCAACATGGGAAATTTCAGTAATGTGTAACCATGTTAAATCCTTTTTGATGTAGTAGTTATTTTTGTGGGTTTAAGTTAAAATACCTGAACTTTAGTGAGTTATTATTATTGTTTACTTTGTGTTTCCCCTGGTATGTTATATTTCTCTTAGCTTACTGCTGATTGTTAACCATGTATTGTGCAATTTTTTATGTACTTTCTTTGTCTTCAGCTTTTTTTCTCTATTTGGTTTCTGTTGCAGTTTGTTGGTTTATGTCAATTGGTTTCAACTTGCAACCTTTTGTTCAAAAATGCTTTTGTGGTGGCATCTGGAATGCATTGAAAGGTCTCTTGACCAGTCTCAAACATGGATTGTTTGTTATATACAGAGAGTTTTGCATGCATGATTATCCATGTCCTTTTGTTTTAGAAAATCTGTTTAAGGATAATTATTATGGGGAAGGAAGCTCTAGATTCCATTACTCTTGAGGAGACATACCACTAAAACTTTGTTGTGTGTACTTTTCCTTCTTTTTCTAGTAATCTGGTATTACTTCTTTGGCCAAATTTTTATTTTCATTCTATATGTGATTGTTAGCCTCTTTCAAGTGATAACAAGGTGGTTCATTAAATTGAAGTTCAACAAAGTTAGAAGAAAAACATATAAAGGAACACAATCACTTTAAGGATATGGGCCTCTTGAGCTCTAGGGCAATGACCTGTGCTTATCTTATCTAAGTTGTGACCAGTGTTCAAATTATAAGTAATATGTTGAATAGATGAAGCTGGGTTTACATGAAATACTATTTTGAGGTTTAATCTAGTAGCAAGTAGTCTAACATAGTTATGCTTCATTCATGCTAGAGTCTACTTAAATAAATGCATAAAGCATTCAAATGAATATAAGTATATTATCTCATATGCAAGAAACTTTATGATGCTTTGGTGTGGCCCAAAAGCCTACAGGAAGATACAATCAGCATGGATGCTAGTGTCTAAATTATTATGTGAGAAAAAGAGATGATGCTGGGTGGGGCTTGGTTGGAGAGAGTATCACCCATATATGTTATCTTTGAAATCTTTGTCTAAGAGACTACATACATGTTTGGATTAAGGCTTTATTCTTAAATTTTACCTGAAAGTTTTTTATATGTTTAGGAGAACCAGTTGAATGATTGTTCAAACTCGAGATGTATCCTATTAGGATTTTGACTCTTTTTGTCTTTTCCAATATTCTACAGGAAAAATTTGTTAAATTAAAATCTTTGAGCTATAATACTTTATTTGTCGTTAATTAAAAATGCATGTGACATTGATTAGATAAGAACTTCAATTTTCTCCTTTGATGGTGAAATATCTTGATATGTGATGAATGCCAATCCTATTTTGGGTATTGGGATGTGAAGATTTGGCCTTTATCAACTTTGAAGAAGTATGCTATGGTGTTACATGTGTATTTTATGGAAGTTGGCATGGTTAAATGTTACTGAGATCTTGTAACCAATGAAATTGAAGATCCAAATAACTTTCTCAAGATGCTGTGATGGGTTTTCTTGGAGCCAATGAATATGGAACTGAAGGTTAAAAGGGTTATGCTTTATTAATTTTAGATCATCTACTGGCTTGCAGTAAGAGTAAACCAATTTAATTTTTGATACCCTTTACTATGTGTAGTGAACCTATTTGTGCTAATCACATGAAAATAGCTTTGTGTATGGTACCCAGGATAGGTAGGTGCTTTGTTATTATTTGATGGCGATTAGATTTTAGTAGAATGTTTTTTAGGCAACGAATATGGATATCCATGATTTTGTTGTCCGAGCAAGATATGAAAATCTAGTTTTTTTTTTTTTTTTTTTTTTAAATTTTTTTATTGGGTTGGTTGAATGGATAAAGAAGAGTATGAAGTATGGAGACAGATGGGAAACTTCATTGAAAGCGAATGATATGCCACGAGGTTCATGGATTTAGGGATGTGCTCATCCTCATCGCCCTACATCCCAATAACAACAGACAGAACAGCCATCTCAACATCCCTTGGTATTCAAACACTACCTGAATTAAAAATGTACAACAATTTTATAGCCCTTAGAAAAGCATTGAAGATTCTGATCAGAATTCAATGTTTTGGATTATCTATGTGCATGGTACATGTTTCATCCGTCAAACTGGCATATTACATGCATTTTGGATTATCTACATGCATGATACATGTTTCAGCTACTCTTTTATATGCATAATTCTCCAAACTTGAGATTTAACTTTTTTTGCAAATCGAGATCCCAGAGCAAGTGCATCATTAGCTGGTTGTCATGTTTGTTATGAGCTTTAAGATGAGTTTGGAAGTCCTTGTATCTGAATGGTTTTCACTTTTTTTTATTTTTTTTTTATTTTTTTGTCATGAATGTGAATCTCTAATTTTCTGTGTTGAAAGATATATATATTTACCAACGGCATCCAAATCTATTGGTATCCGGGTCTCTTGTTAGGGTGTGAGAATGTTCTTTCGGACAAATTATTATCGAGCCTCTGAACGTGCAAGGTGATGGCTCAACCTGGCTTGCCCTGTCGGCTTCCCTCGTGAAGTGTTTATGGTCTTTGTCAAAAGAAAAAAAAAAAGATATATATACTCTTTGTTTGTTGCATTCTTCACTAGTTTCTGTGAAGTTGTCTTTGGAAGTACATTTATTTATTTATTTATTTATTTATTTTCATCTATCACAGTTAATCACCGTTACTTAAAAAAATGTTTTATCTATTTACTTTTTACTTGATCAAGTGCTGCAAAATGTAACAGAGAAAATCTAATGAGATGAGATTAGCAATTGAAAATGCAGAAGGTTGTACTGTTTGGTTCAAGTTAGATTAAGTTACACTATTGCTCCAGTTATTTCCTAAATCTACATCTTGAGATACAGATTTTAATTGAATGGTGGTGTTCTTTATTGTGGACAACCGATGATTAGATAGGACTAGACATGAGTGGTTTCTCGATACCCGAGAGTAGTAATATCACCCCATGCCTTGCTGAATTTTGATTCCATGGGCATCACCAGCATCACCCCGGCATCACCCCATGCCTGAATTTTGATTCCATGGGCATCACCCCATGCCTTGCTGAATTTTGATTCGCCCGGTTCCATGAGATCATCCATGGAACCGAGCCCATGGATAATCTCAACCACTCAAATTCTTCGGGATGTGTGGCGCCCCAAAGAGTTCTTTTTTGAGCGCCCTCGGGACGTGCACACATCCCGAAGACCTTTAATGGCTGAGATCATCCATGGGCTCAGTTCCATGGATGATCCCATGAAACCAAGCCCATGGGATCACTTCTCTGCCATGCTTTGTATCCCGTGATCCACTCCATCTCCACCGTCCGAATCCACGCGAAAAGATCGAAAAGGAACTACTAGATCCAACGGCTAGGGGTTATGTGTTTATAATCTCGAAGGCATGGATTGTGGGGACCAGTGCCCGTGCGAGCCAGTTGTTAATAGATCCTGACTGGCCAAAGACAAAGTCAGGTGCGCATCGGACGGTTCAGCGCAACTGGCGATGCGAGTTTGTACGTTTTGCCGCAAAAACTCCCCGCAGAGCAACGAAAAAACATAACGACTTGTTTCGTCGTTTACTCTCCTTCCCGCCAAATTCCAAGAGTAACGGAGTTGATTCATTTTTCTTCCCCAGGTTTACCACTTATTTACACTCCTGCCAATGGTTACTGTTTCATTACTCTCTCTCTATATATAATTATAATGTTAAGAAAAACAGGGCAGCCGAGTGCTATAAAAAGAAACAAGGAAAGAAAGTAAAAGCAATGCGCCACAGAATTGTTTTAATCTCTCTATCAATTGCTTTTCTTCTGTTGTTCTTTGGTGTGGGTAAACACAAGCTGCAACCAAATTAAATACCATAACTTTATATCGATTTCAGTAATATTCAGAAAGATTGATATTTCCATTCTTAATTTATATATAAATATGTATACCTGAAGATCTCTTTTCTCCACCATTTTCTTTAATTTCATCAGAAATGATATCCCACTTGTATCTATTGCACTCACAGCTGAAACAAAAAGTTTTATGTTTTTCATGAGCTTCAAGTTTTTAGATTAATCGAGAAGAGAGGTCTTACATGATAAATCCAAAATCATGAATCGAAGACCAACAATCTTCCCTCTGTCCATTTCATCCTCTATCCACCTTCCAATACAGCAATTCAAAAACAAAGAATTAATTAGTTATCACTAAAATTAGTTTCTGTGGAAAAGAAACAAATAAAACTTTTAACGAAGCCAGGTAGTGTTTGCAAAGTTAATTGGAGCTTCAAATGCTAGAATTAAGAATCCAGGAACTCTTCTTGCATCTCTATATTGCTGCAGATGCCTATAAATGTCACTCCCTGGTATGTTCCCCAAACTCACAATCTTTGGCCTTGTGATCTGAAGAACTCTGAATATTGATGTTCCTATCTGCATCAATTGATCACATATGATCAATCAATCATCAAAACATTCAAACAAAAACATAATAAATCTGAAAAAATAACAATGACATTACTGCAATTGCCAGCCCATCTTGGACAGAAATAAAGATAACACCAAGGAATGCAGATAAAAACACATGGAAGTCCATCTTATCCATCTTCCATATATGATATGTTGAAGGCACATCAATTAGGCCGATGATGGCAGTGACTATGATCGCACGTTAGGCGTGTAGACAAGGTGGCATGAGGAAGAGTAGAGTGACCATCACTGTCACCACCATTACCACGTTCGACATTGCAGTCTTGCATCCTGCATAGTGGTTTATTGCCGAGCGGGAAAATGCTCCTACAAATCCGTTTCCCATGAAAAAACAGTAATACACCACAGTGAGGTGAATTTTCTTGGTAAGAAAATATTTTTTATTTTGTGTACCTGTTGTGACATAACATGAAGTGCATGAGCCTACAATGTTCATCAATCCAATTGCCATCATCTACATGTTACCATCAACTTTGTAGTCTTTCAGTGATGCAAATGTTCTCCCAACTGCAACTCCCTCCTAAATAAACATTGAAATATATATATATAAATTAGCAGATGAACTTTGATAGAAATGAATGGAAATTGCAATAAGACTTACAGTTAAAGAGATGATTCCAGTGATAAGGCCTGTTTTCATCACCATGCTTAGGTAAGAATTATTCAAAATCAGTTTATCCCATGATAGAGAGATTAAAACAATTCTGAGAAGCATGATAACAACAGGGATGTCCTTGAGATGTGATTCCTGATTCAAAAGAACACACAAATCCAATCAATTCCACTTCTTTTATTTTTTCTTTCAATAATAATAATAATAATAATAAACTCAAAACAAAAACATACATACCTTGATTTTCTTGAGCAGGTCATACCCAGTCATCCCAGGCATGCAGTAATCAGTAATAATCAAATTCACATCGATTTCCTGAACAAACAAACAAAAAAACAGAAAAACACATGAATAAACCAAGCACAAAAAACCATTGAAACACATTAGAATATAAACCAAAGTGTAACGATTAATAACTTGTTGTTGTCCATCTAACAGTCCCAAGAACTCCAGAGCTTTGTTCACAGAATCCACTGTAGTCACTGAAGAACCAAAAAAGGAAAAACAAAAATCAGAATGCGAAGATCTAACAATCAGTGAATATGAAGATTCATGAAGATTTAACAATAATGGAAGTTCATCCGCTTAGAAAAATGACAGCAGATTATTTCATTTAGTGACCTATATGTTTTTCGATCTTCATGGAAATGGTTTTGGAGAAAGAATTAAGCATAAATGAGTAGAAGTAAAATTTTCATATAATAAGTAGTCCAACAAAATCTGCTAATCAACAACATTTACCTTGATAACATGCATAAGATGAAATACACATTTAACATTGTCAAATTGACTACTTTTAGTAGGTAAAATATCAAATCCTACTGGTAAGAAGTAATTGAAGCCCAATATCAACTCAGGATGATTTTCAAATAGCTTTTGTACAGAGTGATATGAAACAAATATTTACAGGAATTATAGTTGACAAAGAAGTAATTATTTAGCATTTAAATCTGTGTACCTGTCACATGCACACCAACTTGAATGTAGAGAGAACACTAAAATTGAGATCTAAGCGCGAATAATGCTTGATTTGTCCACCTTTGGTAACCCCACTGGCAGCAAAGAATCTCATAAAGGTTTCAACTGTGTGAACTTGAAGCAAAGATAAAAGATCAGTAAAGGTAGTGAGAGAGAGTTCAAATAACCTCTCCTTTTTTTGAGACTTAGAGAACGAAACAATTAACAGATAAGATCAACTCCATCTCCATGACCAAACTCTAAACTGCAAATTAAGCAAACAATATTCAAACACTAAAGATAGATGCAATATATATTGAAGCTCAAAACCATCAGCTTGTTTTCATACACAACAACCTTACATGCATACATGTGAACATATATGAACATTCTTCTTTCTTCTCTCTTATATTAATATATAGCACAATGTAACCTGTGTAAACAAGGAGCTGCAGTGACAGGAATGAAACCTATCATTAATAAGTAGAATGAATCACAAAAAACCATTTTTTTAATCAAAATTTTAAATTTGACAAAGAAAAAGTATACCATTTGGTAGACATTTGAGATGTTCGATGGCATAAACAAATATTTACTAATAACTTCAATGAATGACTTTTAAGTCTTCAGATAATCTTGGAGACGAGCCTAAAAACATAAGAGTGAAAAACATATCAATTTAACCAAGTAGGAAAAAAGAAAATTTAACACTTCTATTTTTTTTCCTTTACATGCGCTCAAGAGGTAGGACTACTATGAGTCTTGGAAAGCAGCCGAGTGATAGGCTTTGGTTTATGATTGAGAATGTCCCGCTGATGATTGCTTGGCTTCCCACCACTGATGCTAGGATGGCTATCACAAGCAACAGACACCTCACACTCTCTGCAGACATATATAATGCACACAAATTAGCTTCTAATCTGATTGAGAATTTTGTGACAAGAATCAGTTGATAGAGAGCTAGATTAAGTTAAATATACCTGCACCTGAGACATAAAAGCCTATCTGGTAGGTTGAATAGATTCGGTGATGTTTAGACAAGTAGGCAGCTTAACCCATGTATGTCAAAATTAGTGCTCGATATACTAGTGAAATGAAAGCAATCAACAATTGGGAGGAAATACAAGGTAATGGTAATAATACGAACAGAATGTATTTCAACAACTCTTTTTTCTATAAGCAGCAGCAGACCAAAAAAAAAAAAAAAAGAGAAAAAACCTGTATGGCAGTGAAGGAGAAATGACCAAGATCGGCAAAAATCTCTTCACTTGGCTCAGAGTGTAAGAGTCCAAAAGACAAATGAGAGAACACCAAAAATCTCTTCATGACTGATATATTCATAAAATGTGCTCTTGTAAACACACAGAGGAGAGATACTCAAATTTCCATACACAACCCCCAGGCTCTGATATGCAAATAGCAAAACAGAGAAAAAAAATTACCTTTTGATGCAATGTCCGGACAATTGACTTCTTCCTTACTTTCCATATCAAAAGACCTATTTAAGCAAAAACTTTATCAAGCAAACAATGATAGATGGAAAAAATAAATCTAAATCGGACCCCATTCCATTTGAAATTTTTTAAATTGTTGTTTCTTTTGAAATTTCAGTGTCTACTATGTTATAAACTGTTGTTTCATATGAAATTTTTAAAAAATCGGGCCCCATTCCATTAATTATGTAGTCTATTTCATGCAACTATTCTAATTAAGCCAGCTATATACTCCGGCAATACTAATTAATAAAATTTGATCACATGAATTAAGTAATCATTCAATCATAAAAGGGGAAAATTAAATAGACCCATAACATACAAGAGTTTCCTATAATCTTCTGATTAATTAAAAACAATAAACAAGGAAAAAAAACTCAAGAACATAAATTCTAGTTTAGAACAATATAAAAGAGTGAAAATCGAAGAATTATACAAATGATCAGTAATGGCAAGAACATTAATTATACAAATTAATTAAAAATAATAAACAAGGAAAACTAAGTTCTAAAAATATCGGTATTAATAAAGCAATGGATGAAAACAAATTATTTCAATCAATCCCAAGCATAGAGGAAAATATAATAACATTAGGAAAAATGTAATGCTTTGGAGTAGCTTGTCACCCTTGATGGTTTGAAGAAGTAAAAAGAAGTTTGCCAATAATTCGCATAAATGCAGCCATGTAAAAGACTATATTTTACTTAAAGGCGAAAGAAAATAAAATTAACTACAACTTTTTAGCAAAATAGCACCCATAGCTCAAGCATGTGCATACATACCAAAAATGATTCCTTGAACACCTCTATAGTAAGAACCGGTTAGTGTCCTAGACCTCTCTTGTCCAGCTGCAAAATCAGAATATAGTAAGAAACACATACATAAATGTTCACAGGGATGTGAAGTAATACAAGATAATAAGTACTGAAAGTCCAAGTTTGGCATCAGTTATCTACACACACACATATATATATATGCATATATATATTCAGATAATTAACAATGGATAATTGCTAAAACCATCAACTCCCCCTCACAACAAATAAAAAAACATACAGAAAGAATTTGAAGCCCAGTCGATGTCCACCAGGACCCTACATGAGCATTTCAAATGAAATGAACTCTTTGAGGCATTTTATCAAACACTACTCAAACCATAAACACGCCCATGAGAAGAGGCACAAAAATAACACAACAAAATCCACCAAAGGTTGTGGAAAACAAAATTGAGATCCATGATGAACCCGAAAGATCATTTAAGAATTGAACGCTGACAAGTGTGCTAAAACTATGTGGAATTCTATTGAACAGTTGGCGGACAATAGACGTTGACAAGAAATGACAGTAGATCAACAGCAAGAGCACGAAAAAAAATAAAATTAAAGCATAGAAATGAAGATGATGTATAGTAAGTTGAGCTGTTGGCCTTAGTGGCTATAAACATGATGTATAGCAACTTGCTATAAACAAGCACATGTATAGCAAGTTCACATGTGCATGTTTTATGCTAAGTCGGGTAGGGGTGTAATCCAAGCTCTACCTCAGCTTGAGGTATAAGTATTCAAAAGATTGTAACCTAGAAAACTTCACCTGTAAATTCACAACTTGCCCCTGCAACGAGAATCTTTTATGAAGCCGAGAACTGAAGCATGTAATGGCGAACTACAAGCAACACAAGACAAATATAGACCAAAATAAGGCCACCATCGTATGACCCATTATTAAGTTATAACATTGAAAAAAGAATTTTCAAAATAGAAAAAATTATCAATGACAAAGATTGTGAGACTGGAAACAACTTAAACAATCTCATCATCCACTAGATAAAACTAAGGAACAAATAAAATGTCGGAAGAAATATGATATCATAGAATCAACTAATGTCAAACAGTATGAGCTAAGGTTTCACTTAATATCAACCCAGAATAAATCAAAATGAGATTCACTGTTACAAATAAAGTGAAATGTATATCAGGTTTCTCAAGAAATCAACAAACTATTGCTGAAACCACAAACCCAAGCAGAAAACCCATGGATAAAATCAGTTTAAATTATGACAAAACAACCCATTGCACTAAAATTCTTAGGGATATAGCTACACAGAATTCACATAACCAACATACATGGTTGGATTTCATATAAATAGCACCCACTCAGCAAACAATGGTTCAATACTTCCCAGAAGAGAACTATAGGAACCACACAGAAAGCGCGTCCAACCCCTCACCTTACTAGCACCGTCCTCAACTGCTGTCCTTCTCTTGCAGCAGTCCTATCATCTCATTCCCCAATCCAATTCATTGAACTTAAATTTTAATAAATCAAGACTTGAAAAACAACCAGAAAAAATTCAGGTTAGTCTTCCACATAAGTTCTAAGTTACATAAT
This sequence comes from Dioscorea zingiberensis, assembly GCA_026586065.1. Taxonomy (NCBI): domain Eukaryota; kingdom Viridiplantae; phylum Streptophyta; class Magnoliopsida; order Dioscoreales; family Dioscoreaceae; genus Dioscorea; species Dioscorea zingiberensis. The sequence goes on along the minus strand of CM048820.1, from coordinate 15,480,331 downwards.
ACTATAAACAATCAACCCAAACATACCAAAGAAACAGAAATAAGGGTAAAATCAGAAACATAAAGATTGGAGTCTATCCTAAAATTTCTCCACCATGACAAACCCCGAAAATACATAAGATCCATTAGAACATTAATAATTACAAAATCATAGACAAAAGTAACACTAAGAACAAGAGAAAATTCACCCCTAAATCAATGGAAACCATAATCCACTATAAACATATATAATCGATTTTAAAAAAGTACAGATCCCAGCACTTCAAACTGAAGAAAGCAAAATCTTTAAACCAAAGCGAACTCATGTTCACAATAGTTTGAATCTCAGTCGATCCAAAATAGTTTAAAGAAAATGGCAATAAATTATCATAAAGTTCAACCAATCAAATTAGGAATCCTAATGAGAGGAATCAGGAACCCTAATGGGAGGAATCAAGAACCCTAGCTGATTGGAGAGGAAGAGGAGAAATTAGGAACCCTAACCTAATTAGAGGATCGACGGACGTCGAGAGCGTGCTGAGGATCGCCAGGAGTATGCTGAGGGATTTCGCGAGCTAGGTCTCGTGTGCTAAGGTGTATAGAGCTTTTGGAAAAACCAAAGGAAAAGCTATGTCCCGCGCGTTGGAAGATTTCGCAGCTTAATGGGACCTATAGCGGCGGATAAGATTATCCGCCGCTATTGCTTATGAATTATTGGGCCCAAATATATATCCGCTGCTATAGTCTGAAGGCCTACGTTGCACCATGGTTTTTAGCGGCAGACACAAAGATCCACAGCGGTGGATTTTGAAAATCCGCCACTATTTTCCGCCGCAACAGCTCAACTTTCTTGTAGTGTATTTTCATGTGATCAGCACAAATACGTTTACTACACACAATAAAGGGTATCAAAAATTAAATTGGTTTACTCTTACTGCAAGCCAGTAGATGATATAAAATTAATAAAGCATATGCCTTTTAACCTTTAGTTCCATATTCATTGGCTCCAAGAAAACCCATCATCAGCATCTTGAGAAAGTTTTTTGGATCTTCAATTTCATTGGTTATAAGATCTCAGCAACATTTAACCATGCCAACTTCCATAAAATACATATGTTACACCATAGCATACTTCTTCAAAGTTGATAAAGGCCAAATCTTCACATCCTAATACTCAAACTAGGGGTGGCATTCATCACAGATCAAGATATTTCACCATCAAAGGAGAAAATTGAAGTTCTTATCTAATCAATGTCACATGCATTTTTAATTAATGACGAATAAAGTATTATAGCTCAAAGATTTTAATTTAACACATTTTTCCCGTAGCATGGAAAAGATAAAATGAGTCAAAATCCTAATAGGATCCATCTCGAGTTTGAACAATCATTCAACTGGTTCTCCAAAACATCTAAACACTTTCAGGTAAAATTTAAGAACAAAACCTTAATCCAAACATGTATGTAGTCTCTTAGACAAAGCTTTCAAAGATAACATATATGGGTTGATCTTGAATACTCTCTCCAACCAAGCCCCACCCAGCATCATCTCTTTTTCTCACATTATTTAGACACCAGCATCCATGCTGATTGTATCTTCCAGTAGGCTTTTGGGCCACAGCCGCCACACCAGCTTGAATATCATCAGATAGATGGTTTATGAGGCCAAACCATCATAAAGTTTTTTGCATATGAAATAATATTCTTATATTCATTTGAATGCTTTATGCATTTATTTAAGTAGACTCTAGCATGAATTAAGCATAACTATGTTAGACTACTTGCTACTAGATTAAACCTCAAAATAATATTTCATGTAAAAGCAGCTGCATCTATTCAACATATTACTTATAATTTGAACACTAGTCACAACTTAGATAAGATAAGCACAGGTCATTGCCCAAGAGCTCAAGAGGCCCATATCCTTAAAGTGATTGTGTTCCTTTATATGTTTTTCTTCTTACTTCGTTGGACTTCAATTAACAGAACCACCTTGTTATCACTTGAAAGAGGCTAACAATCACACATAGAAAGAAAATAAAAATGTGGCCAGAGAAGTAATCTATACCAGATTACTAGAAAAAGAAGGAAAAGTACACACAACAAAGTTACAATGTAAATTTTAAGGGAGAATAAAACCCTTTAGTGGTATGTCTCCTCAAGAGTAATGGAATCTAGAGCTTCCCCATAACAATTATCCTTAATCAGATTTTCTAAAACAAAAGGACACGGAGAACCATGGATGCAAAACTTTCTGTATATAACAAACAATCCATGTTTGAGACTGGTCAAGAGACCTTTCAATGCACGGCAGATGCTACCACAAAAGCATTTTTGAACAAAAGGTTGCAAGTTGAAACAAATTGAGTATTATAAGTTAAGAACCACACATGGAAATCAGTAATCTAATTGAGCAAGGCAAATAATATTCATGCTGATTATAAAGACAAATTTAAAATCAAAAAAATTCACCGATAGCTCTGAAGTTTGGCTTAAAATGGGAAACATTAATACACAAAAAAAAAATTCATCAACAAGAGGCGAACAACAACAAAAGCTAAAAATGTCTTAATAATTGAAAGAGTGTTTGGATATTTGCACTTGGTCATCCTTTGGAAAAGCATATGTAGGGATATAGAGATGGATAGGGATATGGATGGGCATATGAGAGTGTGCTTGGTTTGAGTGATATGAGAATCTTGATTTATACCTTTTGCATTTGATTTAATGGATAGAAAGAGATGAGGAACAAGAGTCAAGTTTTAAAGGTGATGGAAATGGATAACACCAAGGAGATGAACCCTCTCCCATGATTTTAGTAGGATGAGTTGTCTTTATCATTCTCTCTAAAAACATTATCCACATCCACTCACATCCATCTATCTAAACACACATTGAGTGTCAAATAAATAATGCACATTACCAAATAATAGCAAAAACCTAGCTTTCACACTCATTACTTATTAGCAGTTTGGGCAACGTATGCAGCCACCTGACAACATGTGTAGACCACATAACCTCATATGGGGGCCGGACCTTAAATAGGGATTGCACGGTGTTCAAGTGACAGACAGCATATGCAGCTGCATGGAATTGAAAAACTACTTAAATTAACATAAAGGGAGTACATAAGTTTGGCCTCAAAATGAAGTTTTCCCCAGATAACAGAGACGAAAATTTTATGTTATATGCTAATCCAAACACAGATTGTTATCATAAACATAAACCATTAAACTGCAAAAGAAACCAAAGAGAGAAAAAAGCTGAAGCCAAAGAAAGTACATCAGAAATTGCACAAGACATGATTAACAATCAGCAGTAAGCTAAGACAAATATAACATAGCAGGGGAAACGCAAAGTAAACAACAATAATAACTCAATAAAGTTCAGGTATTTTAACTTAAACCCACAAAAATAACTACTACATTGTGGTTATGGATGGTGAACAACAATGTCCTTACTTGTTTGCTGGTATATCTAGTTGTTAGCTTACATCTCGATCAAATGGTAGCCAACATGGTACCCATGTTGCCATGTTGGCTACCATTTGATCGAGATATAAGCTAACAACTAGATAAACTAGCAAACAAGTAAGGACATTGTTGTCTAATAACTAAAGATAGAGATCAACCTGATTTTGCCATACTATCAATGACCAACTGTGTAGCCTCCTCCCTCTTATCAAGCCATTGCAAGCGATGCCTCATCCTGGCCAGCTCCAATTTCCAAAGTCTCTTCTCAAAAGGTCTTGCCTTTTTCGGGGTCAACCAACTTCAGCCCTCTCTTCATAAGTGACCAGTTGATATCCCCATGCTCTGCCTGAGCAACCGCCCTCCACATAGATTCATAGCAGGGATGGAATATCTACTTCCTCCTGATCCTTCAGGACTTTCAAAGCTGACTTGCCTTTACTCTTCACTGATTTCCCACTGCTCTTGCAAGCTTCGTTAGGATTAGGATTAGGATTAGGATTAGGATTAGGATTATCTGGCCACCATATCTCTTTGCGACTTGGGTTGGAGTTCAGCAAGTCCCAGCTTGGTACCAAGATTGGGTCCAATCTTGGTACCAAGCTGGGACTTGCTGAACTCCAACCCAAGGGATTTCTTGAGGATAGCATCTAGGTCAGCACTAGAGACAGTGTTAGAGGAGGGTTCCGGGCCCTTGTCAGAATAGAAGTCAATAATGGCGTTAAGGATCTTGATCTCATCGTCCACTCCCCAGATCTCTGAAAGAGCTTCTTGTTTTCAGTGTTCTCCTGCTCAGAAGGGGTCGAATCCCTCGGCCACTTCCTGCCTGATGGGGCAGGTGTAACAATGCCAGCCGCTGCCGGCTTCAGTCGGAATCGGAATCGGAATCGGAATCAGAATCGGAATCAGAACCGGAGGCAGAAATAGCCATGGAATTCGGCTTCTTTTCTTCATCACTTGATCCTTCCTCTTCTTCTTCTTCTTCTTCATTCTTCATTCTTCTTCTCATCTTTCATCACGACAACTTCCTACTTCTTCTTCTTCTTCTTCTTCTGGTCTTTCTTCTGGGAAAGAGGGGTTTCATCGTCTTAGTCTTCTTCATCATCAGGGCTTGGTGGTTGCGGGGATTTGGAGGGCTTGGTTTTTGGGATGAGGATTTCAGAGAGGGCTTCTTTGAGGGGGGAGGAGAGGCGGCTTGCTCCTCCGACGACGATGATGAGGAATCAGAGGAGGGAGGGCGTTGGAGATTCGTACTCGAGCCCATCGGGCCCAACACAGGACCGCCGGTGGACTCCACTTAACCTATGATATTATTTCAAAATAACATAACATAAATCATTTTTGGGTTAAAACTTAAAAGGCCTGTTTAGTTCCTTTGGTTTGCTTCATTTGCCCTTTTTGTCCATTTATTATTTTTTATCCGCAGGAGATCCCTCTATTATATGTTTGGTGAAAAAATGATCTTTCACCCTAACGTGTTTGACCACAGGAGATCCCTCAAAGAGGACTATTTTGTCACTAAATATATAATGTATAATTCCCAGTAAAACAAAAATATAATAAAGAGCAAAAGAAAGAAACGTAAGAAACCACAGCTGATTAATTGTGCGTTTTGACCTTATTTTTATGGTTTTTTACTTTGCACCCTCTGAAAAATAGTAAAATCATTTATCATTTTTTTATTTTTTAATAATATTTTATAATTTATATTTATATTTTATTTTATTTATCAGAATTTTTTCCCAATTAAAAGCCCTAAATATTTTTGAAAACTAATTTAAAAATTAAATTAAATATTAAAATACCTCTTTTCCATGAGTGATATTTATTTATAACTAATAAATAATTAAAAAAATTAAAAAAATATAATTAAATTATAATTTTATTAAAAGGACTGCAATTAAATTTATGTTTAATTTACTAAACAAATAAAAATATGGCTTATCTTTTTTATTTAATTTTAATAATATATATTAAATAAATAAATAAATAAAATTAGTAACCTATATAAAAATGGTCACAATGTTCATTATATATATATTATAATATGAGATTTTGTATCTCAGATTAAAATATAATAATTTGGTTAAAGGGGTAACAAGTAGAATAAAAATAAATGAGGGTGTTATAGAGTGAAAACTGAGGGGGTGACAAGAGGATGACAAGTAAAAAACTTATTATTTTTTCAAATATATGTACTTTAAATCAGATCAAAATTTAAATAAAAAAATATTTTTCATAATAAAATTTAATTATTTATTATTAACTTTAAAAAAATCCCTTTAACTAGGTAATTTCGCTTTAAAGTTGGGCCGACCCAATATAAAGTGATATACCTAAGAACCAAAACACTTTCAGCCAAAGCATCAATGTGGCACCTAACCTACAAGCCGCCAACCTACCCTCATAGGGTAAGACAAACCCACGTAAAGGAAAATGTGACAGGAGGGGACACCATGCTCTTATGATGGTTGATTAGACAGGGGCCCAAATCCCGAGTAGTAAAGCTCCATACATAGAGAAGAAGGATCAGGAGGGAAGGTAAGCAACCATAAGCTCCCAAAAACCGCTTCCTCCTCTTCCTCCTCCGATCAGTTGACTGACTTGACCGTTAGAGCGAGCACACACAATAGAGCCCTACCCATTCTCAACGGCTTCTACTCTCAGGTGAACTCCAAGAGAGAACACCCACTTTCAAGGCTTCCATTCGATAAGTCATCATCAGTTAGCTGAAGATCTAGGTTGTCCATGTGGCATAACCTGATCTCCTAAGCTAACAAATCAAGGCCAAGCTTTGTGGGACTTTATCTGAACGAAAAGCTATAGAATCCAGGGACGAGAAACCTGGAGGCTCCATCCCATGTCCTAGTGAAGCATCGGAAGGTGAACAAGGCTCCCAAGAGCGCTGTCAGCGCTTGGAATGAGAGGTGGAGGCTTTAACACAAGCCTTGCAAAAGATGGAAAGGCGAGTCCGTGAGCTATCTGCTCCTCTGAGCCTTCATCCCAGGGAACCAAGAAGCGAACTTGCTAAGGGGATCCACATCATCATCGGGGGGCCAAGTAGAGGAGGAGACAGCGCAGATGCCCGAAAGTCATACGCCCACATATCCATTCGAGTGCACCCGTCGAAGAAATCTTAGACGGGTACCCCTATCGTATTCTCGGGTGAAGACTTTGAGAGAGTCGCCCACCCCCATGATGATGCAGTGGTCATTACTATAATTATCTCGGATTTAGAAGTAAGAAGGGTCCTCATTGACACTGGAAGTTTGGTCGATGTCCTCTTCTGGAGTGCCTATGAGAAAATGGACCTAGGAGCCCTGGGATTGCAACCGGTGAAGATCCCCTTGGTTGGCTTCACGGGGAATACAATACGGCCCAAGGGGGTGGTCTCGCTCCCCCTCACTGTCAGAACACATCCACACCAGGCCAGTGACACAACCAATTTCTTAGTGGTCCGATGTACTGTAACACCCTTATCCTTTTCAGGACTCAGGTGTCACACCAGCCAGATCTAGGGAATGAACCCTAAACCTAAGGCTATAAACTGCTAATTAACTGTAGAATTAACAACATGCGGAATTTAACAAACAAACTGAATAAATTAAAACACCAACTCAATCTGGTTTAATACAACACCAAATAAATATTGTTTTAAACTTAATGTCTCACAAACACTCGTAATCAAAATAACATAACACTAGACGCGCAGTCAGAGCCAGCTACAGAGCATCTCCACTAACTCGTGATCAGACGACCCTCTATATGGTCTCCTGTCTAACGTCCTGCAATCACAATGTCAAAGAAGAGGGCCGAAGCATCGGAGCTCAAGAAGCTGGAACAAGTCCTGTCAGCGTAATCGCATTCGTATAATAAGTAAAACAGTAAAGGAAATCTGACGTATAAAAACACAAATAGAAAATATTGAATTAAAATATTGAAAATCAACCTAATCGAAAGCAAGTAAATGTTGATCTATGAATTGTCTTTAAATGCTTATCTGAGTTTCTTTTTCTCTGCCTTGTGAATTAAATATGAAATTGATATTCCCCCGGTAATCTCAGACTGCCCTCTCTCTCTCTGAGATGAGCTCTATCTCTAGAAGGCGAGGAATGCGGCATCATCTGATAAACACAAGACTAATTCTCTGACGACACATCTACTTCAATACTGTATGGCCAGCAACCAATAAATATATCTGATACACGTGGTCGACAATATATACGTACACTAAGCATCCGAAGGGATGGAAAGGGGGTTTTGATTTTTATAAAATGGAAGTATTTTTAAAACAGATAGTTCGGACTTAAATCAGAATTTAAATTACCTCTTTCCTAACTCAGTGTCTGTCACGCCCCGACCCGGATCCTGGGACCTCGGCCACGTCAACAGACCGGCCGTACCTAAGTGGAGACGAGCCCCACTCAGATACAAGGCTTAATTGATAAAGAACAGATAACATTATTTCCATTAATAACAAGAGTTAAACAGCAAAAAATTGAAATTTAAAGGTACACTATGAGCCCTACTAGGGTCCTAAGAAAAATACATTGTCTCTCTCTAAAAGGTTTGAGATCTTCGAACCTCAACGCGCAGCTCCTGAACCTGTAATCACTATTCCCTTAATCCTGAAAAGAAAAGAAAATCAAGAAGAATGAGCTTTCGAAAGGAAAGCTCAGTAAGTTCCCCGCAGGGATCTCAACAAAGTCAGTCAATAACCAAGATAAGCAACAAGCATAAATGCAAGCAACCGGGACTACGCCCGCACAAACAAGAACCTAGGAGTCTATCAAAAACAATCAAAGCAAGGACTCCTAGTCTTAAGCAATGGCCCTCAGGCCCGGAATGGAATTCCGAAAATCGATGACAACAAAGTTTTCCGTCACCCGCCTCTCATCGGAAATCGACCCTCCTGGCCGCACTGTAGCGCCACCTCTCTTACGTGTTAACACGGTTAGTGTATCGTCCCACTAACAGGTTGGACTGCCAGAGTATCCTCCCCCCGGCACGGAACCATCAGAGACTCCAGGGTGTCCTCAGCCCTGAACGCTCCACTTGAGCCTTTGCTTCACTGAACAGGAAAACGAACCCGTCTGGAGCACGCTTACCCGGCCAGCATACGAGACCATATATCCACGGTCAAGTGTTGGCCCACGGGCTAGCGTGTCCAACGAGCATAACAAGCAATAAAAGTACTCTACTCTAGCTCTCAACCATGCACGTACAAAAGAAGGAAACAAACAAACATAGGTATGTGCATGCATCCAATAACAGAAGTTCAATAGCACATGCTAAAAGAAATAACATTATTAAACACAAAGAAAACCCAAAGATGGGCGGGAATCGAGGCGAAGGTAACTTACCTCTAAAATCACGTAGTCTGGTGTTCCACGGAATATCCTCCTGACGCATCGACGTCGATATCTGGCAAACCCAAGTCCACTCTCAAGACATACTCGTGAAATTCGGATTGACTACCACTATAATGCAAGTTCACTAAATGGGCCCGACCCTGGCTCACCCGTCAATATTAATTAACCACTTAATTGAGTCTATAAATTACATTGGGTTAATTCCTTTATTACTAGCCCATCGAAATAATCTTAATTTCTACCTAAAACAAACCCAAAATTATCCCCCTTTAACTAAACCAATTTGATCAATTTAATTGACTAGATCTCCCAACCCACACAGGCCCTGCAAAACCGGCCCAATCAATTCACTCGACTGACTCCAATCAGTTAAAGTACATTGGTTTAGTTTATAATTCCACTTGATTGGTCCGGACCCAATTTAGAAAGTAATATAACTTAATTAATTAAATCAGGTTCAATCCCACATCAATTTACTTTTAAAATCAACTTAGACGCAACCGGTTTAGTTCCAATTCAAAGCCCAATTTAAATTAATTAAACTAAGCCCAATCGACTCAGACGCAAGCTCCTCGTAGTTGATCGAAAAGATCATCAATACGTGGTAAGGGGTATTGATTCCTAATGGTAACTTTGTTCAGCTGTCGGTAATCAACGCACATCCTTAACGAGCCGTCTTTCTTCTTCTCGAATAATACGGGCGCACCCCAAGGGGAGACACTTGGTCTAATGAACCCCTTCTCTTGTAATTCATCCAGTTGAGTCTTCAACTCCTCCAGCTCCATTGGGGCCATCCTGTAGGGCGCTTTAGAGATTGGAGTCGCTCCTGGAATGAAGTCAATCGTGAACTCCACGCCTCTATGTGGGGGTAGCCCCGGTAACTCCTTAGGAAACACATCCGGGTATTCGCATGCTACTGCGATCTCCTGTACATCTACCTTGGGGGCTTCTACTTCCACCATGTTCTCCAGGCAAGTTTCTTCCGTCTCCTATATCTAGGCTCGCCTCCCGTAGAAGAGAATCTCCTCCTCGGCCTCGTCACTGAACCTCACCATCTTCCCTCAGAGCAATGACGTGGGCATGGTGTGTCGCCAACCAATCCATCCCTAGGATAGTATCGAACTCTAAGATCCTCATAGGGATCAAATCGGCTGCTAACTCCAGATCATCTATCCTTACATCACATCCTTCGTATACTACCTTAACAACAATAGAACTACCTATAGGTGAAGTTACAACCATAGACTGAGCTAACTTAGTAGCATACACACCATCAAGCATATTAAATGAGGTAGCTACGTAGGAATGCGTAGATCCAGGATCAATAAGTACGCAAGCATCAATACCGTAGATTTGAGCAGTACCTGTGATGATGTCAGGCGTCTCCACAACCTCCTGCTGTGTCATAGCAAACGCCTGAGCCTGTAGCTGCGACGGAACTCCTCTGCCTCCTCCTTTGGACTTCTCGTCGGAAGACCCTCCTCGGTTGTTCCCTGTGCTGCCTACGGCGGAAAATTTTTGTGGCGCCTGTGTACCTTGGACCCCCGCTGGAAATTGGGAAGCCGCATCACCCCCATGAGCTAACTGGGGACATTCCTTCATGTAGTGACCTGGCTGTTGGCAATGATAGCAAATGCCTGCTCCCAGGCCCGCTCGACACTCTCCAAAATGGTATCTCTTGCAGGTTGGGCATCGGGGCCTCTTCTCATTCTGGCTCCCTGTAGAAGAGCCACTACTGCTGCTGGTGTTGCTCTTCTTGGCTGGTCTTGTATTGTCGCCCGTTTGGAAACTGGGCGCGCTCCGCTTCTTGAACTTCTCCAGGCGCTTCTTCTGTCGCTCAAGGCTTATCTCCACCCTGAGCGCAGCTTCCACCAACTCTGTGAAATCCGAGAATTCTAACACCGTGACAATGTTCCTAATTTCGTCACGGAGTCCTTGCTCAAACCTCCGGCACTTCTCGTGCTCTGCATTCATGTAGGAAGGTGCATACCTCCCTAAATCAGTAAACTTGGCCTCATAGTCGGCCACTGTAAGGTTCCCCTGGGTCAAACTTAGAAATTCCTGGTGTTTTTCATCCCTATAGATCTGGGACATAAACTTCTGGTCGAATGCCTCTCGAAACTCGGCCCATATGAAGACTGTCTGGTTTGGCCGGCGTCTCTTGTATGTTAGCCACCATTGCAAGGCCCTCTCTCCCAATAGCAAGGTGACGGTAGCCTCCTTCTCCTCATCGAGGCACATTAGAGCCTCGAATACTAACTCCAGAAGAGTGATCCAGTTCTCTGCCTCCGCTAGATCTGTGGTGCCCATGAACTAGGTAACCCCCATCTGTCGGGCCTTGGTGACGTGAACATGCTTCTTAGGCTTTGGTTGTTGGTAATTGGGAAAAGCTGCTAAGGACCGAAATATACGGGTCGCATACGTGCCGTGATCCCCGTTCCGTGGTTGGCCCCGTGCACTCCTGGGTTGTTCTCAGGTCCAGGTTGTGCTTCTGGATAGTATCCCGAACCATACTGTGTTCCCAGGTTGTATCCCGGTCCATATGGCATTCCCGGTTGGAATTTGGGTCCATAGTACATTCCCGGCTGGAATCCGGACCCATAGGGTACTCCCGGCGGAAATCTGGGTCTATAATACATTCTCGGATAGAATCCGAGTCCTTGGTGCATCCCCGGCTGAAACGCGGGTGCATGGTATGAATGAGACCCTTCTGCCTGATCTCCTTCTCCTGGTACCAGAACTTCGTCTGGTTCCGGAATTTCTTCTGGTTCTTCCTCAGGTTCCGGACCATCTACCGCAGGTCTGTAGATGGGTTCCTCCCGTGGCACATGGGGTGGCCTTCCACTTCTTCTTGGTGGCATTCTGAAAAGAGAATGTATCAGTTGTATTCTCTAACACTTAAGCAATTATCGAAAGCTACCCTACTGATACATACTCCCACCCAAGGCTCTGACTACCCTAGGACTTCCTTAGGATTGACCTCGCTCTGATACCACTAAATGTAACACCCTTATCCTTTTCAGGACCCAGGTGTCACACCAAATGCATCTAGGAATGAACCCTAAACCTAAGGTCAGAAACCGCTAATTAATCAGAGAATTAACAACATACGCGGAATTTAACAAGCAAACTCAATAAATTAAAACACCAACTCAATCCTGGTTTAATACAACACCAAATAAATATTGTCTTAAACTTAATGCCTCACAAACACTCGTGAATCAAAATAACATAACACTAGACGCCAAGCAAATGTGAGCCACTACGAGCATCTCCACTAACTCGTGATCGCATCTACCCTCTATATGGTCTCCTCGCCTAACGCCCCGCAATCACAATGTCAAAGAAGAGGGCCGAAGCATCGGAGCTCAAGAAGGGAACAAGTCCTGTTTCAAACTGTAATCGCACTGTGATAATAAGTAAAACAGTAAAGGAAATCTGACGTATAAAAACACAAATAGAAAATATTGAATTAAAATATTGAAAACTGAACCGAATAATCGAAAGCAAGTAAATGTTGATCAATGAATTCTCTTTAAATGCATATCCGAAGTTTCTTTTTCTCTGCCTTGTGAATTAAATATGAAATTGATATTCCCCCGGTAATCTCAGACTGCGTGCCTCTCTCTACGAGATGAGCCTCTATCTCTAGAAGGCGCAGGAATGCGCATCATCCGATAAACACAAGACTAATTCTCGACTACACATCTACTTCACATCGTATGGCCAAAGAACCAATAAATATATCCGATACACGCTGCTCCATAATATATATACGTACACCAAGCATCCGAAGGGATGGAAAGGGGGTTTTGATTTTTATAAAATGGAAGTATTTTTAAAACAGATAGTTCGGACTTAAATCAGAATTTAAATCACCCCTCTCCTAACTCAGTGTCGTACTCTCTAGCTCTACACGAGCCACCACTAGTCTATACAAGTATATCAATAGAATGTAATTTATCTGTATCTGTAACTGTTTCTCTTTTCTGTTACTGAATACTAAGCATGAAATGGGTTTATAAAATTCCAGAAACTTTCATAAAACTCCTAGTTCATGCTTTTCAAAACTGAAATCTGTATCGTATAAAAATACAGTAAAACACATGAACTGTACAAGTAGATTCCCCTCACCTTAGTTTGGTTGGAGCTTAAATCTGGCTCGGTCTTTCCGCGACGGACTTGCCTTTGCCCTTACTTGATAGTTGAAACAAGCAATCTATAAATACGGAGCCCATATTCTTAATTCATACTCCAATTAAGACTAAATAGAGTACGATAAAAATACGAGATTTCTCTTCTAAGTATCTATACTTAACTTCATCATTAACTTATCTTAGAACTACCATCACGCTTTTATTAAGGCAATTACTTGCTAATTAATGCATGATAAATCTAATTATATCTGCAAAAATTTCGGCAGCACCTCCTCTAATTGTAGGGCTCCGAAATTTCTACAAACATTCACAACATAATAACTCAACAAGGCATGCACATCTATACACATCAACACTTAACTCATGGCATCAGTTCTACCACCAACTCATCAATTAATCACATAGCTCACAACCCTTATGTGTTAACTAAACACCATGCCCTTAATCCTTTCTCCTCATCATATAATCCATCAATTAACTATGCAATTATTTCCCAAAATCTCACTGTTAGGGCTGGCGGACCTGCAGGTGCGCGAGGGGCGGCTGCAGCTGAAGGTACGAGGACGTGTGGAGAAAAGGGTGGCTGGAGAAGCTGGCGGCCGGCGTCTGGAACGGATTGAGGTTGATCGGAGCTCGGGCGGCCAGATCTGGCGCGCATGATTGATTGGCGGCTGTGGCGCATAGTGAGGAGGAGCCGGGGTGGCGGGGTCATCGTCGAACTGGAGGCGCGGCTGCGCGGTTCACGGCGGCGGCGCTCTTGGCTGAGGCACGGGCTGAACTCGCGAGAGATGAAGAGAAAGCCCTGAGCTTTCTCTGATCGTGAGAGAAAACAAAAAAGGGAAATAGAGAGAGAGAGTTGAACGATTCTCTCTCCCTCTCTCTCTTTCTCACATCTGTCTATATAGGCAGATGTGAGTTTTAATTTATTATTATTATTATTATTATTATTTAATTAATCTTTTCAATAACTAAACTATTATAATACTTTATCTTATAAAAAGAATTTAATAATTAATATTATCTTTTACTTTACGTCACATCACTATTTGATAATATTATCTTATCAATAATTATCAATAATTCTTTCGACCTGCATCCTGAATCCAGTGGTCGACGCACCCCGCGACATGAGCCGATCAGTAGTATCACGTCGCCTCCTCTCCCACCTGCATCCGCTGTATCTCGCTTTTGACTCTACCATATCTACTTTATCTGACTCTAACTTTTGTCCGATATTCCTACTTAGTTAATCTAGATTAATTAATATTTAATTAATTTCTCGGTTTAATTAATCTAACTCTACCACTATCCATCTCCAACTATTCTATGTAACTCTGGCCTGGCCCAATAAGGTCTCTCTCGGCCCTATAGTTGCGAGAATGTATTTTGGTCCATTTTATTCTAATTTCCTTTAACTTCAAGGTTAATAATAATTAATATGATTTAAGTTAATTAACTTCATTTAAAATTTCAAAAATTTACTGAATTTTACTTAGGAAATTTTGGGATGTTACATGTACTTCTGTCTACAATGTTATCTTGGGACGCCCGGTGCTCAACGCCTTGAAGGGAATTGTCTTCACATATCACCTACTCCTGAAGTTCCCATGCAAAATGGATATGGAGAAGTAAGAGATGACCAACCAGCTGCTCGCCAATGCTATCAAAGGCAAGACCGCGGGAGATGCGGCCGAAACTATGACTATTGAAGAACGACTCGTAGCTAAAAAGCCAAAAGAACGGGCGACACCAGTCGAGGACTTGTAGAGATCCCCCTGAATGAGTAGCTCCTCGGGAAAATCAGATACCCTGGCCTGAGCTTTTACTCAATGCCCGGGCTGAGATGAAGCGCTGCCTACAAAAAAATAAGGGCATATTCGCATTGGCATCGGAAGACATGTCGGGCGTAAATCGCAGTGTCATTAAGCAACGCCTCAGCACAAAACAGAGTTCAGGCCTATGATCCAAAAGCGGAGACACTTCGCCCCTGAGCGCCAATAAGCTGCAAATCAAGACGTGGAGAAACTGCTCAAGGCCGGTTTCATCAAGGAAGTCCATTACCCCAAATGACTCTCAAATACCATTCTTGTAAAGAAGCCCTCAAGCAAATGACGAATGTGTGTAGATTTTACAAATCTAAATAAAGCATGCCCTAAGGATTACTACCCTCTCCCACTAATTGAGGGTTTAGTCGATGCTACTTCGGGCCACGAAATGCTGAGCTTTCTGGATGCCTTTTCTGGTTATAACCAAATCAAGATGGCGAAAGAAGATGAGGAAAAGACCTCTTTCATGTCACGCCCCAACCCATATCCCCGCCTCGAGCATCGGAAGCAGATCGGGTTGCATTCCAAGTGGAGACAAGCCCCACTCGAATACAAAGCCTAGGTAATCATGAACATATAATAAATAAACAGCAGAAAATCCAAATAAACATAATAAAATAGATCAGAGTCTACAACGGAAAATAAAATATAAGGGTACAGGCACCCTATATAATAGGTTCTTGAACCTCTGCAACAGTGTCCCAACCCTCATACTACTCCTGAGTCTGAGTCAACTACTCCTCAGGATTTGAAAAAAATGAGAGCAAGTGTATGAGCTTTCGGAAGGAAAGCCTAGTAAGCACCCCCGCAGGGATCACAAGGAAGTCATGTAATAAACAAGAGATAACCCAATAACAAGTAAGCAAATCAATGAACATGACTAAATCAAGCAAGTGGGGACCACGCCCCGCACTATCCAACGTCAGGGAGTCTCAAATCTACCACAAGTAATTATCAACGATAGGGACTCCTAAACACAACTACAGCCTCAAGCTCTGATAGAGTAATCCAAGGAAGACTCTCAAATATCCCCTGGTCAGTATCTTCAGCCTTAGCTAGAAGCGACCATCTGGTCGGAAGTCGGTAGCGCTACCTCTCGTACATGTCGACATGATCAGCGTATAGTCACATTGATGGGCAGGACAACCAAAGTATCCTCTCTCTGGCATGGACTACTAGGACGCTAGGGTGTCATCGGTCTTGAATATCCTACAGGAGCCTCGCTCTACTGCACCGGGTAGAAGAATAGAACTTAACTGACGCACACCTACCTAGACAACCCATAAGCAAATCATGTTTCCATGGATATTGTCCCGGTCCACAGGTGGGTATGCTCAGCGAGCACGAACGTACAATAACAGATGGAGAAACTGACACACACCTACCCGGACGGAGCACAGGCTCACGTATGTCTACGACCATGTGCCGATCAACGGACATGTAGGTATAGTAAACACCAAACACAAACAATCATAGAATAATCCAACAAATCAAGATATCAAGTATGTGTGTACAGTCAACAAAGTAATGATCGAGATAATTAAGAAAACATGCTAGAATATAGCAGTAACAAAGCAAATAAATACTCAATCACTGAGTAGGAACTAGTCAAGAGTAACTTACATTTATCAAGTGTATGTCCGATCAATCCCTGTCTCTCCTGACGCGGCTCCATGCTTTGTGCCGGTATCTGGTAATAGAATCTATATCAGTATGTGTATGCTGTCATAAGATTGGCTCAACCCTCTGGTTGGGCTCAATTACTTAAGGGTCTACACGTTCCCTATAGAAACCAACCCATGTCTTATCTTTTAACTAAAGCCCAAATCCCAAATACAATTGGACTTAGGTCGTGGCCATCAACACTATCCATCTCAAATGGCCTTGAGTTATGTTGATGTCAAAAACTGGTCCACCTCACTGTTGCCTCGTGATCTGGTCTCAGCCTTCGACAAACGGTTGAGATTTATAGTTGATGTGGACGCTTACAAGGATTCTGAACAGGAGATGCTCTGGAATACCGATTGGAATTGTCCGCTTTGCTTTGGGGGGGGGATCTGTAAAAAGGAGAGGGAAGTGATCGGAATTGGGCCTTTCTACCAAGATTTAACTCCGATGCTTAAGTAAGAAAACTTGAGAAGGAAGTTTTAGACGTAAGTTAGTTCTTTTACAATTTTTCCGGATCCCTTTCTTCTACCATTGTTCTTCTTTTATAGCAAATTAAAGGCGGTTTAGGAAAATATCCTGAAAGGCGGTGAGTAAGGCGGTGGATAAATATCTCATGAGGCGGTAAGAAAATATCTGCCTTGTGTACCTACTGTGTAGGTACTATGTAGGTAAGTAGAAAATATCTGCCTACTGTAGAGGCAAGTGGATAAGATCTACTTACTGTAGAGGCGTTAGATATTTTCTTCCCTAGGTGGCTATGAGCCCCTTATGAGACAGTCTCTGGATAAAAAGGGTTGCTTTAATTTCGACGGATTTGTTGGTACCCTCATTCTTATTTGCCGAACGGAATTTATCTAGAATATTTGGTGATATTGCCACGTGGTCAGAGGGATGTGGCCCTGTGGGTGAGACATGTGGCCATTTAAGTGGGTGACACGTATTTTACCAAATATCTCCGTAACACTAGTCCCCCCAAAGTGTACTTGTTCGAAAAATCTAAGCGAGGGGTGAGCTAATCACACTTTTCGCTTGGTTCGAGAACAAGTATCTTCCTTAGTTGGCATGTCTATGTGGGTGTAGATTTTGTCTCTAGGATGATAAGGCACATGTGCTATTAATAGGCGATTGACGCTTGCTGTGTTGTCTTTTCGTTGTTTGAATCGTGGTAGATTTTTCTCCGGAATTTCTGTCTATAGTGTCAATAGGTTTTTCTATTTAAGGAGCTTGTATGGATAGTGTTTTTATTCATTCCTTTGTTATCTTTGTAGCTTTGTATAATGGCGCAGCGTTTGTCTTTCTTCAAATTTTTCACTTTCACCCAATCCTCCGGTCATTTGTGAATTCCAACCTCTTTTTATGAACATATGGAGGGCTTAAGGACTGGGGTCATCCATTTGGTAAGTCCGAGCAGCTGTGTATGGCTGTCCCTTCTGGTTGTTGACAGGGGTTTAGGTGAGATATGTATTGAGGAAGGGTGGGAAACCTTCCACGTTGATCATGATGCGGAGGCGGGGGATCTTCTAGTTATTACTTATGCAGGGGGTGTGCGCTTTGAAGTTGAAATGTTCGGAAGCGATTCCTGCCGTAGAGAAGTGGACCCCAATCTTCGCCCACGTGCTTTGCCGGGATTTCCTAGCGACAATGAGGACAAAGGATGGTCATGGAAGTCCGTGCATCTCCTCCGAGTCTTATCCGATGAGTCTTCAGATGGATCTGTGGACTGTTGACTAGGGAATTCCGACGGAGTTGTGAGGTCTTGTTGTGTTGTTGTTTTGTTGCGTGTTTCTTCTTTCTCTTTTTTTTTGTTTGCAACTATCTTTGTAACATGAATAAATAAAGGTTGTTGTTTTGCCTATGAATTCTCTGGTACCTTCCTGAAATAATCACTGGTGATCCTATGTTGGGGCGTGTGTTTTGTCTTGTATGGTATGGGCTCTACTTTTTATACAGTGCCTGTTATTCCCTGAGAAGACACGTGTCTCCCCTACTGCTTAGCATTAAAGGGAGGTGGTGGCGCGACGTGCGTGGCGTGCGCGTTTGTCAACATCATGATGGGCGCGGCTACCTATGTGTGTCAGACGGCGTTTGGTATACTGACGTGGATGGAATTTTGAATCGTTTAAGGAGAAGTGATGATGGCTATCTGAGCGGGTCCGATTTGGGGCCTTTGGTTCAACGGTCCGATCGGGTGTAACGCCGATCTAACCGCCAAGGGTTCGCCTTTTTCGCATATAACCAAATTGTATAGGCTCAATAGCTTTATCTCAAAAGTTGAATTGTGTCTTTTTCCCCAAAATCTCTTTCTTCTCCTGCTTAACCCTCTCGCTCTTAAGATTTCGTATGCTTTCACCCCTTTTCTTCTAAGGTATGGCTAGTGACTCTAGTGCGCCTTCTTCTTCGTTCTTCCCATGAATCTACCGCTTCCCCACCACTTTCGATCCCTTCTCCGCCCAAAACCCATAGCCTCTCGGCTACGATTCCAAAGCGAAGTCTAGGGATGTTCCAAATTGTGGTTTGCGGGTTCATCCCGCTTCTAGAGCTATGGGTAGGGGATCTCGTACATTCATAAGCCTCCTTGGGCGTAAGGATGTCGATAGTTTGGTAGAGAAGTACGAGATAGACCTTTCTCTCGCTTGAGGTTAGGGTTCCTTGTTCCCGGAGAGGCGAAGCTCTCCTAGGGGAGGGGAGATAGCCGCCTATCAAGATGCTCTATTGGGTGGCCTTAGGATTCCTTTTTCCAACTTTGCTATAGGCATTTTGGAAGAATATCGCTTGTGCCCTTCATGCTTAACTCCAATTCTTGGAGGTTGCTAAACGGTTTTGTTATTGTTTTAAGAACTACGGGTAAATCCGACCGTCCGCTGGTTTCAGTGATGCTATTTAGTTTATGTTTAGAGTCTAATGCCGATTGGTATTATTTCTCGCTCGTCCCCGAGAAATATTCTAGGGAAGGTCCCTTCTTCCATTGCTTATGGAAGAGTAAGTTTTTCTTCATCGTATAAATCCAAGTGGGATGTCCGAACAAAATGGGAGGTCCCTTCGAACGGATATTGCTTGTGAGGAGATGACAAAAGAAGAGGAGGTTTTTCTTAAGTCAATGACGGGGATATCTAAAGTGTACATGGATGACTTCTTTACCAAGGAAAACCTCCTTAAATGTAGTTTAATAGTAGCCGCCGGTAGGATTTATTCGTGCATCTAACTTAGTTTAATCTTGAATCGTGATATCTAACTTGCTTCAGAATTTATTCTTGCAGGAAATCTGATGGAGGACCTAAGATTTGAGCTATGTTAAGGGCCTCTTGGCCTTTTTCAAGGTGAAGATCATCCTACCTTACCTCGTGGGCGAAAGAAGAAGGAAGTAGCTGCCTAGCAAAGGCTACCATACTTCCAAGGAGGAGAAGAAGAAAAGGAAGAGAAAAGAGGTTGACTCTTCCAAGAAGGGGGTTAAAAGAGACCCCACTGCAGGGTCCTCTCGCAGGAGCGGAGGACGAAGAGGAAGAATTCCGAGGACGCATCGGGTCATGGAATTACGGTTGAGTAGGTGAATTCGCCTCAGGAAGAGGCTCAGCCTCAGCCAAATTTTATCACCACTTCCAAGGCCCCTCTTCTAGTCGGGCCGCAGGATATCCTCTTTAAGGAGGTAAGCGCCCATTTCTTAAGGGTATCTATTGTTTCACTAAGAATTTTAACTTAGGTTTATTTTATAGGCGAGGCGTGGGAAGCGTTTTCCCGGACAAACCGAGGTGGCGCACTCAGCTTTGAAGGGACCGGTCACTCACCGAAGGAATTGCTTTCCGAGGATACTCCTTTCGAGACGCCGCCTGAAGGGATGTTTTGATGGCTATGAGGGTCCTAAATGTAAATTTCCACTAAACTTCAAGAGCCGAAGGGAAGAGGCCACTTACCAATTTTTTCGCCGCAATGCCGTAATTTCTTGTACGCTTTTTTACTTTCTAGTTTGGTATTATCGCTTTTAACTCATTTGTTACTCACTTGTTATTCTCAGAGACCGCCAATGGGCGGATCGGGTTCCGCAATCTTTGTCAAGAGGACTTGGCAAAGATGGAAGCAAGTAGGGCGTAGATTGCCTAATTAGGTTCTAGGGGTGGCGGCCTTGAGGGAAAGGGAGAAAGAGCGTACCACCGCTATCCATACCCTTGAGCTTAGATAAAGCCGAAGGGGTTTCCAAATAGCTTGGCCGCTATGGAAAAAGAGAAAATGATCTAGCGCCAAACCGTTACTTCCGAGGGCTCTCTTCATACCGGCTGAGGAGAATATCACAAAATTACGTGAAGAATCCAAAGCAGCTTTGAAGAAGGAACTTAAATCCGCCAAGATGAGCTGGCCGGAGACTGGCATGGGATCTAAAATTTAAGGTTGCCGAAGCTTACTGCCTCGTGATGAGTTGAAGGAAATTAAGGGGAGCGTGACACACTCAAGGAAGACCTAGCTTCCGACTAAAACCCCTAAATCCGACTCGCAAGAAATGAAAGATTTAGTAGAACGAGAGTATAAGTTAGAAAAGGAGGTCGCCTACTTAGGGCTTAAAGCTAAAGAAGGGGCCACCCAGATATATCCTGTGAGTGCAAAATGTGGGCCACTATGTTTCTCCCGCGAAGTTTTGTCTACTGAGCTAAAGGAGCAAAGAAAGTTATAAAGACCCTGCAGGCCCCTACCCGTAACCTCCAACTCAAATTCCTCCAAAAGCAGCTGACCGCCTAGAAGGCCCTAGTTCTTAGGGGTTTTTATGTATGAAACGTTTTGTAAAAACTTAATCATTCTGGAATGTAATTTCTATTTTACATGAATGAAACACAAACTTTTATTTTGGTGAAGATTTCTTTCCGAGCTATGGTTATTTTTAACTATTAAGAAGTCTTCTTTCTTCGTTTCTTCTGAGTCCAATCATGGGACTTTGTTTTGTTTAGTAAGATGAGATTATTGCCTCATATTTCGATCGGGATTTTTGCCCCTTGTTTCTGGAAGATAATTGTTGTTTATCCTTGTAGGATACTTTCGACTCATCTTTTAGGAATGAGATTTTCACCTTATTTTTATAGAATGGGATTTTCACCTCAATTTCATTTGGAAAAGACTTAAGCTTTATTTCATGAAACATTTAGGAGACGACAGAATTTATTGATAGTAGCACCGCAGGTGTTCAGCATGAAACAGACGCTTGAGCGTTTTTCCTTCCATATTTACCAGATAATAGGTGTCTGCTCGGACAATTCTTTGTATGACGTAAGGGCCTTCCCAGTTAGGAGTTAGCTTCCCTGTTCGGCTTTTGTTTCCCTGGAATTCATTTTCTCTTAAGACAAGATCACCGATTTGGAAGAAGACTCTTTTCACCCTTGTGTCATAGAACCTTTTTACTCTTTGGCGATAGATGGCTGCCTTTGTTTCCGCAGCTTCTCTTCGCTCTTCAAGTGAATCAAGTTCCGCTCGGAGATTCTTCTCATTCTCTTCTGATGAGAAAGTTTGTTGTGTCCGTAAGGTAGGCATTCCTATTTCTCGTGGATGACATGCCTTCTACCTATAAGTAAGAGAAAATGGAGTTTCTCCCGTGGGGTTCTTGTGGTTGTCCCCTGTAGCCCAAAGAGAGCTGAATTTCTCAACCCAATTAGTTCCATTTTTGGATACCCGGTTTTAAGAGCTTGGAGCAAGGTGCGATTTGTTACTTCCACTTGACCGCTGGCTTGAGGATGTGTTACGTGTTAATCTCGATTCAATTCCGAAGTTCGAACAAAAGCTTTTGAAAGCCTTGTTATCAAATTGCCGCCCATTATCGTAAATGAAGGCGCACCGAATTACTTAATCGATGCATAATCGCTCGCCATAAGAATCCTCGACAAGCTTTCTCTCGTGATTTTGGCCAAGGGCTCGACTTCTACCCATTTGGTGAAATAGTCGATAGCAACTATTAGAAACTTCATTTGTCGAGTCGAAGTAGGAAATGGCCTTAGAAGATCAACTCCCCAAATAGCAAAACGGTTGAGGCCGAGCATTGGCGTAGCAAGTGTTGGTGGTCGCCTTTGAATCTTGGAATGCCACCGCAAGCATCATATTTTCGCTAACGCCACCGTGATCTTGAGTTAGTGTTGGCCAGTAATAGCCTTGTCGCAGGACTTTGTAACTCAAGGCTTTGCCTCCTATATGACCCCCTCTAATGCCTTCATTAATTTCTTGAAGGATATAGTTGGCTTCTGTGGGACGCAAGCACCACAAGAAGGGTTGTGTATAGGACCTCTTATATAGATTTTCACCAATAATGGTGTACTGAGCGGCTTTGTAAGAAATCCGTATGGCTTCTGTTTTGTTGGATGGTGTAGGCCTACCTTGCAGGTAGTTTCTAATGGGATCAATTCAACTTGACTCTTCTGTTGTACTCTGTACGTCTCCTTCCAACCCTTCAATGGTTTTTGTGGGAAGGTACTGTAGATTGAAAAAGGATTCTGTATCTCCATTGGGTGCAGTGGCTTTTTTAAATAAGGCGTCAGCTTCTTCATTTTGTGCTCGACAGATTTTTTTGATCTGGAAGTGAGCGAAGCATGGAACTATTTTTATCACCACTGCTTGGTATTTGACCATGTTCTCCTCCTTTGCTTCAAAATTGCCCAATGTGTGGCTCACGACTAGCTGTGAGTCAGACTATACATGCAGATGTTGAATTCCGAGCCCCCGGGCCAAATACAATCCTGCGATGAGGGCTTTATATTCGGCTTCATTGTTGGTCGCTCGGAATTGGAACTTGAGAACTGTTGCAATTTTCCATTTAGAAGGAGAATAAAGGACGAAGCCAACCCCTGACTTCTATTCGGTTGCTGATCCGTCAACATATAAGGACAATGGAATGCTAGGGCTTTCTTCTGGATCTTGTGACGAAATTTCCACGGGAATGGTTAATTTCGTGATAAAATCTGCTAACACTTGAGCCTTGATTGCCGTTCGGGGCTTATAAGTAAGATCAAACTCACCCAATTCTATTACCCACTTGGCTAGACGCCAGGAATTTTTAGGCTTATGGAGAACTTGCTTTAAGGGCTGGTCAGTCAATACCGTAATCTTGTGAGCTTGAAAATAAGGCCTCAATCTCGGTGTGGATGTGATAAGGGCGAATGCTAGTTTTTCAAGTGGCAGATACCTTGACTCCGCGTCGTTAAGGATCTTACTTGTATAATAGATAGGTTTCAGAACTCCCTTATCTTCTCTTAATAGAACTGCATTGACCGCTCGAGGGGCAGCGGCCAAATAGATATAGAGTTCTTCCTCTACTTGTGGCTTGGCTAGCAACTGAGGCGATCAGAGATAATCTTTAAGCCCCTAAAAGGCTTTTTCACATTCTTTAGTCCATTCCATTTTTGGTGCTTTTCGCAAGGCTTGGAAGAGTGGGAGATTTTTCTCTCCGGCTTTAGAGATAAACCTCCCAAGAGCTGCTAGGCGTCCATTAAGCCGTTGTACTTCTTGAAGACTTTTGGGTGACCTCATATCAAGAATGGCTTTGATCTTTTCCGGATTTGCTTCTATTTCTCTTTGAGTTAATATAAATCCTAGAAATTTCCCTGATCGGACACCAAAGGCACATTTGTTCGGATTTAGGGCGATATATCAGAAGTCCAAGCTTAATCAAAGGCCTCTTTGTAAATCCAACATGTTCATCGGCTTTTCGCTCTTCACCAAGATGTCATCTACATAAGCTTCACATTTCCTCGCCAATTTGCTCTTTGAAGATCGTGTTTATGAGCCTCCTGGAAGGTGGCTCCGGTATTCTTTAGACCGAACGACATCACCTTACAGCAATAGGTTCCTCTGCCCGTAATGAAGGATGTTTTTTCTTCGTCGTCTTTGGCCATTCGGATTTGATTGTAGCCAGAGAAGGCATCTAAGAAACTCAGCATCTTATACCCCGCTGTAGAGTCCACCAAACCATCAATTGAAGGTAGAGGGAATGAATCTTTTGGACAAGCTTTATTTAGGTCCGTAAAATCCACGCACATTCTCCATTTTTCAGACGGCTTTTTTACCAGAACCACATTAGCCAAATCCGGCCGATAATTCACCTTCTGATAAATCCAAAATTTCTTCAAAAGGGTTGATACTTCTTCTTCTCGCAGCCTTCTCGCCTTTGTCATGGAATTCCTTCTTTCTCGCTTTGGATGTGCTTTGAACGACCGATCTATCTTTGAGGTGGTGTTCAATGACATCACATTTTACGCTCGGGCATATCTTCCATGACCAAAGCTAAGAGATCGGAATTTGTCCTTAGTACTACCATGAGATTTTCTTGCTACGCTTATTGTCAAATCGCACTAATCCGCGACAAAGACGCTCCACTCTAGTTGTGTCTAGAGGAACTATAAGCAATTCTTCAACCGTGTGGGTCGGAGTTCTTCATCTTCCGCTTCGCTATTCTATTGATCAACATGGCTTCCAAACTCTTGTTTTGCCTCTGCTTAGAGTTTTTCCTTTGAGGGTTGAGACATAACATTGCCGCGCTAAGGGTTGATCCCCTTTACTTCCACTACCACTCTCGGTCAAAAATTTGAGGAGAAGATGATAAGTAGAAATTATTGCTTTTAAGGCGCTGGAGAGTTGGCCTACCAAGAATCACGCTTGTAATCCTTGACGCATAGCACTACCGTAAAAATTTGTTGTCACCGCTGATGATCTTGGCTAATTTCCTACCAAGCATCGTAATGTGATCATGCCTTCCTTGTATCACTCCTCCAAAATCCTATCAAGGATGATTTCACCGGGAGTAAGTTGTCTCCATCATATCTCATTCTTTCAAAGGCGCCCAAAAGAATATCTATCAACTTCCACCGCCTATCGTGACCCGCTTCATTTGGAAGTTAGAGACTATGATGGCAATGACTAGGGCGCCGCCATGAGGGCGGCGAACCCTCACGACATCATTATCATAAAAAGATGATGGGAGTCATAGGTCGTAGACCTTCTTTGTGGCACTTCCGCCTCCTCGCCAGCCCCACCATTCGAAAGCATAGCTTTTCCGAGAGGCGAACTTTCACCTCCACAACCTGGCCGCCACTAATAAATCCACCATCTCCTTTTGCTCCTTCAGTCGTGGATGTCTCGTGTTCCTCTTGAACATCAATGTTGATATACCGCTTCTAATTGTCCCCTTCTAACGACATCTTCTATAGCGCTCATCAAATGGGTACACTTTTCTCGTGGTCATGTCCTTTGGCTTGATGAAATTTGCAATATCGCTTGCTATTTTTTGTCGCTCAGATTTCTTGCAGTGCTCCTACCACGCCAAAATTTTTGATCCCGGATTTGCATAAGGATATGGCTCTGGGTTTGATTTAGTGGGGTGATGATCATATCCCATTATTTTCCCTTCTTTTCGGGTTCTCAGTCAGAGTATATGTCAGATGAGGGCGTGTTGTAGGTTCCGCACTCTAGTCTCACTCTTATTATCCTTACGTGGTCCTCCTTCCTTTCGGATTTCCGTGGGCCTTCGCTGACATTGTGATGGACTTTTCCTTTCCGGTTTTAACAGGGGCATCGCCGAGCCTCTTCTTCCCAACCCGTGATAAATTTCATCGTAATTGATATACTTTTGGGCATGGATCATGAGGGCAGGACGGTTTTTTGGTGGATCCGTGAGCGAAGCTTAAAACGGAATGTGGGATTCTAGCAAAACCCTCCATCAAGATGGTTACAAACCATTCGCGCAGTAATAAGGTCCGCAACGCTTGTCGCTTCATCTATGAAACGCATTTAGATAGGCTTGAGTGTTTCACCCCTCGCTGCTTAACGCTGTAAGGGTAGATGGAGTGTTCTTTTGCTTTGAGTAATTAGCAAAATAAGCTAGAAAGTTTATCCGCTAGGAACTTGAAAAGAAGGAATTGTGCTAGATGGAAGATCGACAACTAGTCTTGCGCTTTCCCTCTAAGGTGAGCGGAAAAGCCTCCTACGCATTTGTGCCGCTGGTAATTCCGTAAAGCAAAGATCTTCGGGATCGGAAGGACTTCAAGTGATTTAGACGGATCGGTTTTGCCCTCATATGCAATCATAGTAGGTGGTGGAAACTATCGTGAACTTGCTCCCTCCAATATTTCCTTGATAAAGGGCGCAGCATATGGCGTTGAGAACACATACCGCTAGGGATTTCGATTTCGCTTCCTCGAGAGGGACCTTGTCTCGTGTTCTTCCACAACAGCTTGGAGTGCGTATGGACTATTCCATTCTGTTCTTGTCCGTTCCATTCTTGTATGTCGTTTTGTTCTTATAGCAGCTTGCTCTCGACGTCGAACGGAGGGAGGTTCCGAACTAGCTGAGAAGGCGGTTCTCTCTCTTCTTTCTCCATGGGTGCGAGTCCTTGTCCTCCCTTTGCTTTCGGAATTAGCTAGTGGGGCTGTCGGCATATTTGGTGGAATTTGTGTGGGAGGAAGTGATGGATGGGTCAAAATATGAAATGTACTTTGAGCCAATCGCTTCAATTGTCAGCCGTGATGTTAAGATAAAATGCCGGGATGGATCCCTGGGGTACAATGGACTGATTTTCCGATGGAAGGATGGAAGGGTTTTCCGATGGAGGTAAGATGGTTAGATTTTCCGACGGATTCTCCACATCTCTCTGGATTTCACCGGGTACTTCGATATTACTAGGTCCTCCTTGTTCTTGGATTCGTTTTGATCTTCTGGTAGTAATCATTTAGCTTTTTGTAAGGGTCCCCACGGACGGCGCCAAACTGTTGATGTCAAAAACTGGTCCACCTCAATCGCTGCTTCTTGATCCGGTTCCCTCTTCTTCGACAAACGTAAGGCTGAGATTTATAGTTGATGGACGCTTTTTACAAGGGATTCTCAACAGAGATGCTCGAATACCGATCGGAATCATGTCCGCTTTGCTTTGGGGGGATCTGTAAAAGGGAGAGGGAAGCTTGATCGGAATTGGGCCTTCTTTCGCCTCGGATTTAACTCCTACGCTTATGCTCTAAAACTTGAGGAAGGAAGTCTTAGACGTAAGTTAGTTCTTTTACAATTTTTCCGGATCCCTTTCTTCTATCTTTGTTCTTCTTTTATAGCAAATTAAACGCAGTTTAGGAAAAATATCCCGAAAGCGGCGGGAAAGGTGGTGAGTAAGGCGGTGGATAAATATCTCATGAGGCGGTAAGAAAATATTCTGCCTTTATGTACCTACCGCTAGGTACTATGTAGGTAAGTAGAAAATATCTCAGCCACCGTAGAGGCAAGCGGATAAGATCTACTTACCGTAGAGTATGCTAAATATTTTCTTCCCTAGGTGGCTATGAGCCCCTTATGAGACAGCCTCTCGATAAAAGTGTTGTCAGAATTCGACGGATTTGTTGGTACCCTCATTCTTATTTCGCACAACGGAATTTATCTAGAATATTTGGTGATATTGCCACGTGGTCGAGGGATGTGGCCCTCGTATGGAGACATGTGGCCATTTAAGTGGGTGACACGATTTTACCAAATATCTCCATAACAAGTTAAGCAAATGGGCCCTAAGATTTTATCTAATGAGGCCAAGCCCACATAGGAGCCTAATGGGTTGTGACTCCCTTTCACACCCAAACTTGAGTGTACATGGCCCACAACCATCATCACCTACTAATGGGTACCAAAAATCTAAAGTGGGCCATGATGAACCTAATTATTCTCAAACCCATTTTTATGGTGAGATACTCATATGGCTTCTTCTTGAATTCACCAACACATATGCTAGTTGATTCTTAAATGTAAGAATCCACGCAACTCACCTTGTTCTAAATATTTGCATTTGGTATTACAATTTATCATTCTTAACTTGCAAAAGATACAAGATGTGATGCCTCGCACTCCATCTACTAGATCGCAGTAACAATGCTAAATGAAACCAATATGGATAACCTTATAGATTTACATCTTCATTTATGGCAAATGGGGCCCATTGATCTACTCCAACTCAACTTAGTCTTTTAATTAAGTTCAGTGAACATGCAAGCCATTTCCATTATCTTGTAATTCTTATTACTAGACTCAAAAGCCCATCTAATATGTTCCATTAGGCATCAAACTAATCCATCATAATCTCATCTTCCAAAAGCTTAGGATGCATTATCTCCTACCAAGCCATGCATGCACGATCTGAAGAAGATACACATAGCATTCCATGATCCTTCCTTCAAGCCTCTGATGTTATCCTCTACCAGCTTCATACGAAGACATGTGCATACATACATTCAAGCCCTACCCATTGCTACTATAGGTTCTCAGAGAAGGGTTATATTGCTTACATGGATGTAGGTGGCTCATGTGTTCTCGGAGATCGGGGCCCCGGCCGGCGCCTCTTCAAAGAAGGTTGAGCGCGTTCTTGCCGCTTCTCCACCACGCATCAGGTCTTCGGGCCTTGGTTGACGAAGCTCCAAAGCTGGCTGGCGCCTCACCAACTATTCAACTCCAACGGCTCACAACGGCATGATGCAGACAAATGATACCTAACGCCCTCTTCTCTTTCCCGACAAGACGTTAAGAAGGGGCATGCTTTGAGAGCATATAAGCTCCTAAAGTGGCGAAAGTAAGGAAGGAGAGGTAAGAGATAATAGGGAATTGTTGGATCCTTAATCCAACGATGGACTTATATGTGAATAATTATGTTTGCAGGCTGTTATATGAGGTTGAGCCCAATTAAAAGTGATCAAATAAAGTTTAGATAATTTGGGCTTAAATGTATCTGATAGGGTGTGAGCCTTTAATGTATAGAGACCTAAGGTGTAATTTCTGTTTTAATGATGGGCTAAAATAGAAAATTACAAAAGGATAATGATAAGTTATCTTTATCTAGATAGCTTATCCATTATCTATATATATAGAGTGGTTATGGTCCCAAGATCACATGAGGGTTTTGAGATTCAATTCTTTCTGAGATCCGATCATTAGAAAAAGTGCCAAGAGAGAAAACTAATGGAATTCTCAAGCATCGCGGTTGATTTGGAAGACATACCACACCTACTTCGTGAGAATAATCAATGGCTTCAAATTGTGTACGCTTCGCTTAATTGTTCTTGATTCTTGATTTGATGCAAATATGAAAGATCTTGTTTTATATGTGATAGTTTCCACAAAAGGTTAGCCCAACAAGTGGTAATGTGAGCCTCTTCATATTGAATCATTGAATCAAATTAATTTTTGATTTATCAAAATAATTTTGGGTGTTCTTGAATTGCATAATTTGATTATCGATTTGAGAACAAAAATTAAGAATTATTTGGATTTTTAGGAATTATTGTAAATTTAAAATCGATTTAGGTTTGTTAAGCATATTATATTGTGGATGATTTTGGATTTACTGCATTAAATACTTATAGTCAATTCTTTCTATGATTTGTATAGATTCAAAGTTATTTTGGTGTTATAAATTAGTAGGAAATTGAAAAACTAGAAAAACTCCTTTTGAATCGCCAAAATCGGACTTTTCTAGGTTTAGATATAGTCAAGTTGACTCCTATTGACCATAGTTGACCAAAGGTTGACCGTGCATTGACTTTTGACTTTTTTAAGGAATTTTGGGCTGCAATTTTAAATTCAAATATTTGTATGGTTATATATTTTTAAGATAAATTAATTGAAACAACATGTCACCAAAGTGACCTCTCTTGTGGAAATTAATTTATTTTGAAATATAATTGGTTGTGTGTATTTAACTTATGTGAATATTGATCGCCCAAAGGAAGGTTAATATTTAATGTAATTACATGTGCACATGTGGTAATAAACGCTGACAATTATTTGGTTTTATATGTGAACAATAAATCTACCGAAGGAAGATTTATTATTTGACATGTCCTTATTATTAGTGTTTGATTACTACACCAAGATATCAATTACAAGTTAATATTTTGTCCAAAGATGAAATATTAATGGAGTGCTCTGTATCTTAAGATGGGATTTGCCTTTATTTTGAATTTATTATTGTGATTTGTTTTTAAAGACTCAGGTGAGCTTGTTTTGTTTGTTTGTTGTTTTTTATTCAGTTATGACTCTTGCTAATATTACTACCAATATCAACTCCATACCTATGCTAAATGGCTCAAACTTCAAGCCTTGGAAGGAGAATCTCGAGATAGTTGTAAAAATCCAAGGATTTTGAAATAAAAAAAAAAGTGTTTAAATCCCTTTAAATTAGTTTATTAATTAAAGAAGGTTCCCTAGGTAATTAGTGATTGAATTAAGAAGGGAAAATAAGGGTTAAAAAGTTTAAAACCCTAATTAAGGTTAGCTTGGAGTTAGAAGGACTTCTCGGTAATTTTTAAAAGTTTCGAGGACCAGATGGAAATTGACTTCTCTCTCAAAGAATGGACCAAAATGTGACCTAGGAAATTTCAGGGACCTTTGGATAATTTTCCGAGAGAAAACTCTATTAGTAATGGATGAATGGCTAAGATTAAAAGATCTCAGATCGTAGTAGATCGCGGAGCATTATAAGGACTAAGGTGAAGCCACGTGTCGGACAGGGAATTAATCCATCTAATCAGATGCTATCGCGAGGTATTAGCAAGCTTATCCGGGAGCCACGCGGCGCAGATAATGGCCCCACATCTAAGTAGAAAGCGCATCCGGAGGCAATCGGATTGAGATCCCTACCGCTGCATGCTATTAAATCTCAGCCTTCCATCCGAGGGGATCATTGCCGGATACGCAGGTATAAGTTTATATCCTGGCCGTTGGTCGCGGATGGGATTTCTGGCCGCTGATCAAAGAAGTGTGCGTAATTCGAGGTTCTCTCGATTTAATCCGAGCCGCCGGTACCGACACACGATCCTCACCTCTCATCTACGTAGATCGTGATTCCGAGGCAAACTCCTTCTCTCTCACCGCTAATCCACGGCTACCAAACTAGCCATCTTTACCTGGCCACATCGGGCGCAGGAGGTCGGGTCATGACTAACGGGTTGCATGCAGCCTTCAAGGCGCCGCCCTTATTTCCGTGGGCCTATAAAATAGGCCGCCTAGGTCCCGGAATAGGAGTATGAGAGGGAGAGGGAGCCACGTAGAAGGGTAGTCACTACGGCCACTGTGAGCTTAGGAGGAAGTAATCAAGTTATGTGTGCCGGACGAGATCATCACGCCTCGCCATCGCCTTCGCGGTGGAAAGAGTCAAGATAGCAGTAGTGGAGAGACCTACAAAGCTAGCCTTACAAGGTGCTCTACCAAGCTCGCTCTGAGAAGACGCTAGCCGTGAGCGGACAAAAGGCGCCATCCGTGGTCCTCGTATAGGTAAACTTCTCCTTTCCTCTATCAAGGCTTACGGGCCCCGCATGCATGTGTGTTGTTGCTGCAAACTCGCCGGAGAGGGTACAGCGCTCGGCCGAGCATGGAGGAGCTCCGAGGAGAGGAGCTAAGAGTCGTGGAGACCACCGGGTAATCTCGCCGACCTAAGTGAGTTCTACACTCATCGCTTCCTGAGGTAATGATCCCAAGCTTAGGCGAGGGTGGAACGTAGTGAGGTCCTACCAATGTGAAGAAGAAGAAGAAGACGAGAGAGAGAGAGAGATAAAAATAAAAAAAAATTGAATTAAATTAACTAAATTAATAATTGTTTAATAAAATCAATTACTTTGATTTTAATTAAAAAGAATTAACGGATAAGATAACATTAAATAATTTGTGATTAATTGCTATGCATTTTAGTTTTGATTAAAGGATTAATTCATTTACTTGGCTAAGGTTAACCCATTAGCAATTAGGGTTTGGATCCATTTAATCTAATCAACTTAATTAAATTGATTAGTCTATGTGAAAAGGGTTAATTCAATTGATTGGATCCAAACTTAATTGACTTGATTAGATTGGACCTTGGAATTGGGTTGAGTGATGTAAGCGGGTTAACCAAGTAAAGAGGGCTAAGTTTAATCCACTAGTTGAATTAATTGGCTAATTAATCAAATAAAAGTTTGATAAGTAAACCTAGCTATGATAATTGGATTTAATGGATGAACCTAGCTAAATGGTTGAATTGGATGATTAATTGATTTAGGCTGGTTGTGACAAGGTTGGAGTTGGATTGAGTCCAACTTAGTTGGGCTAAGAACTTAATTGGTTAATTAAGATAGAAGGTTGGGCTTAGTCAAGTCATAAAATAAAAAAGGATAATAAAGAATTAAAAAAAGGGGTTGTAGGTGGTGAGAATGGAACCCTGGACCACCTAAGTGAATTAGTTGGGCCTTAACCTACTGGGACAATGGCCAGCCACATAATAGAGTATGATTTTTCTAACTTAAGAAGAATTTGACAAAGGGAGGGCTAGGCAACCTATTGGGCTTGGTTGGTGGGCCCAATTTGCTGAGAGTGATTAAAGGTGATCAATTAGGGTTTATTCCACGACAAACTAGCCGAGTTGAAGGGTTGAATAAAATTGACCAAGTTTGGGTCGAGGGTCTATTAAGGACTCTGAAATGGGCCAGAACTGTGGAGGCGCTTTAGGATCGCGAAGTGGCCTAGGCCCAACAAGAATGAGGGCTGTGTACGCTTAACTAGAGATATAGAGTTTTATTAGAATTTTGGCTCTAATAGAAACTCAGATGTCGAGTACTCTCGGGAGTCCAAGAGGTATCTAAGAGGAGACTAGGAAAGGCTACTTAATTCTAGCAAGAGGTAATTACACTTGCCTTGTTTCCACCAGTTTGGGTTTTATTTGGACTTATTTACGCTTTGTTGTTATATGCTTTATTGATGCCATACATGCTTCCTTATCTCGCTTTAGATTTGCTGAGTATGTATGTTTGCTTCGGATGTTGGTATCCCCGCTTTGTTGTGGGTCTACCGCCTTGCATCTCGGAGCGTGAGGGGCCCGACAGGGAAATGCGCAGTGGACACCCCCTGAATTTCAGAAGCTTGCCGCCGCAGAGGTGATTCTCCGGGTGGTCTTACCGTTGTAAGGGAAATGATAATACCATTTCATGTTAATATCGTGATGAGAGGTGGTAATACCGACTAACGCACCGAGGGTCGTGGTTTACCGCTACGTGAGTCGGATATAATCGACCACTTGAAAGGATCCTTGAGTTTTCTTTAAAACTCAAATACGTAGCTTCGAGGGCTTTTGTTAGGGTCGTGCCTTTGGATTGATTTGTGATAGACTCCTAGAGCTATATTTTTCCGATGTGGTCCTTTTACTTGACATGTCAAGTATTATGTCTTTAACCTCATGTAGGGTACTTACTTGGGCTTTCCATTCAAAGCTCACATATTTGTTTTTCTCTCTTTACGTGATCTCGAGGTCTAGGGTCAGCCGAGGGAGTGATTTTCTTGAGATCGTAGGTCCGAGGGTCTTCCTTGAGTTATCTTTCATTTTGAGAGTTGTTATTTTTGTAGGACCTTTATAGGGACCTAGTTTTGTATAGGGCCTATGGGACCCTTATGATTCTATGTTCACTTGGACCTCGAAAGTATGAATTTATTGTTGCTTGTTATCTGCTTATTTACAATTAGTCCTTGTATTCGAGTGAGCCACTCTACTCGAAAGTAATGGCAGTCCTGCTCATGCGTGCTCGGGGCCTAGAATTCGGGACGGGGCGTGATAAATTAAAGTGGTATCAGAGACAAGTTCTAGTTTAGAGCATATAACAAAACCCTAGATGCCCTTAGCCAGTTGCATAGACTGAGTGCGGGTCTGGGGTAGCATAGTTAGTGGTACGTTAGATTGATGTCTGGTCTTACATGCAGGATGTTGGGACTCGGGTACCATCAGGATTCTTCTGAGGTAGAGGTGGAGTCGGTTCGTGAGAACACCCCACCACCTCGTACTGACTCTTCGGATCATGCGGAGATTCTTGTTGAGATGAGGAGGACTGTGGAAGCCACCAATCGGAAGATTGATAGGCTCCAGTCAGCGGGTTATATGCTCATCTAGAGACAGAGGGACGAGGGTATGAGGGTCCCTGTTGTTCAGAGGCCAGTGGACAAGAGCCCGAGGGTTCCGCTGGTCCAGGAGATTGTGAGCCCGAGCATCCCTCCTAGGCCAATATGTCGAGCCCGTGACTATCGTCGGAGTTTGGGAGTACAGATGGGGGTTAGAGCTGGGGGTTCGACTTCTACTGTGATTAGGATCGTGTGGTGTTGTGAGGTAGATATGGACACCGGATGTCGGAGTGCGTGCACCCTCCTCTGTGGTGCCGTGGCAAAGACTCCAAGCATCTGCCTTTATCTTAACGCCCAAAGGCGCACTCATGACCTAGTAGTGGGGACCCTCGTGGTCTGTGAGGAAATCGGCCTTACTACACCCTCGCTATCTCCCAAGCGGACAATTCACCTAGATTGAGTCTAGTTTATCATGTTTTGATAAATTGTAGTCTTACAAACTCGAAAGTGTTGTAAATGAACTACTTATGTTGTGTTTTTCTTTTTACGAAGCTTCTGCTTTTAGTGAAATAAAAGTGTTTGCTAGCGTTACTTGTGTGTGATGGTGTATGAAGTAACTCGCTAATGTTCGGCTGTGCTTAAGATATGGAACCTGTAATGCACGTGGAGGGGCCAAAGTGGTGGACTCCCTGGGGTGGTGAGGTAGAAGAGGGAAGGATGCGAGAGGCTTAACTCTCGGCCGGGTTTAGGGCGCCATGTTCCACCCATGGAAGCAGGTACCCAACCTTGGGATGGGGAAGTACCCCCCTACATCTCTTGATGAGACGTGAGGTAGAGCAGAGGTGCCCGCCTTCGGCCTAACGCGTAGGTGTGCCTCAAAAGTGCGTAGTGGCCAAAATCCAAGGGGAGGTGCCCCCACAAGTATGTTGGACCCATGCAGGGAAAATGATGGGGGCCGATACAAGAGAACAGGTGCCAGCCGGAAAATTCACCACCTCCAGCACCGCCACCCCTCTACCACGCCTAGCGAGTAGGGTTACTAGGGGAGATCAAGAGACCTTTCTCCCCACTCTTTGAGGGAGCCACTGGATCCCCATGCTGCCAGTGTGCACCTGGTGCGGGTTAGAGGAGATGGAGAAGACCTCTCGAGGTCTTCCACTATAGCAGCTGGATAAGATCAAGACCACACTGCCTACTCTGCTCCATGGACCAAGCAGCAGGGACTAGTAACTTTGGGAGATTAGGGCCGAGGGAAGGAGAGCCCCTTCCGCACTTGGGACGCATTTTATAATTGTGTTCTTTGCTGCAAGTACTTCTCCCGGAAAGGTCATTTGGGCGAAGTTGGAACTGTGGCTGAACCTACAAGTGGAGCAATCACAATGTAGACTGAAGGCTCTGAGTTTAGACAGCCGCCCGCTTTCGCTGCCATATGGTAATCGAATGGTAAGGAGAGTCGAGCGATGAAGTTTGAGGTCGGACTGCGGCTATCAATCGAAGAAGATCGTGTGCCGGGCATATGCGCAAGACCTACACCGGAGGTGGTAGCTGTGGCCAAGTACATTGAGGCTCTCATGCCAGTGGATGCCAGTGGGTCGCAATTTTAGAAGGAGAAAAAGGGACAAAGCTTCAATAGTTAGGGAGACTGTACTGCGCTTGGAAAGAGTTTAGGGCTTAATGTAGGCCTCGAGTATCAAGTACCACAGTCCCCTACGGGAAGCCTAATTATTGCTCGCAAGTAAATTCCTGCATCTCTGGGAGGCAAAGGGTCGGCTGACGCCAGTGTGACATGTATCTCTTTAGAGATGTTTTGTGGAGCTGCAAGGGATCAAGTATAAGAAATCTCACGCTCGAGGTTTACTGCGGAAGGGACGCTTTGTCCTGGGTTTTAGGTTTGGACCATAAGAAAGCATGTCACTTCGCAGTGGACGTATAATGCCAGAGTAAGCGCGAATGGAGCCCAAGGGATCAAAGCAAAGCGCCTAGATGTATTAATCGACCACCACACTCAAGCCTATACAGGTGGTGACAGAAGGGGAAGGCGA